>BMAO01035073.1:0-53314 GCA_019973975.1 Trichonephila clavata
AAAAAGTTTGTTAAATTTTAAATTTGTAGATCTAATAGCTGATAAAAATGATTTTTTTTTTTATTTATAACGTTTTTATTTATAACGGGTTGATTTTTGAAAACACCTTCCTCAAGAAAAGAAAAAAAGACTCGTGCATGTGGAAAAAAAAATAATTTATTCTCTAACTGCTAAATATTTTTTTTATTTTTATAAAGCAATATACACATACACACATTTAGAAGTAAGAAAACGAATTAAAATTATAGCAATACCTTTAAAAGGTGATAATACAATTGACACTTAAAATTATCATGTTTTTATTAACTCGCTTTCTTGTATGTCTGTACGGGTGGAATTTTGTAATTGATTTTAAACTGACTATCAAAAGCTATTAAAGTATTTATTTTGATATAAGGATCAATTTGATACTACCAAACATGCATAGAAAAAATAACGTGCATTAAAAAAACGTGCATAGAAATAAATTCTCAATTTTTGTTGTGTTTATGGTTCACTGTTTTGGCGATAACGACTTACACATAAAAGATAGATATATGCTGTGACGGGTTGTTTTTGCAAACCTGATTTTATACGTATAACTCTAACGGTTTTTGCAGTGCACACCCAGAATTTTTTCCTACTTACTTGACATTTATCGTTAGATTTTGGACACTTCACCCAATATCTTTATAAATTACAGCCTACGTATTATTCTGATGTATAAGCTATATAATTGTAAAGTTTGATTAAAACTTATTCAGTTATGTGTTTTTGCGTGAAAGAGTAACAAACATCCATTCGCGTTTATAATATTAGTGAGGATTAATTAAAACACTAGTAAAATAAGCAATTTCAAAAAACATACAACTTGAAAAAAAAGTTCAACGGCTTTTTCTCAATAGTTCTGAAACACACAGATAGAAAAATCAAAATTTGAAAAACACAGGAAATAAAATGTAAAGTTTTGCCACAGCTACAACTGAATATTTAACCAAGTAATTGATTGCTAATCAACCAGACATTAAATATAAAGAATGTGATTAAATAAAGAATGCAACCAAAAAGAATAAAATTAAATAAATAATATAATTATGATGAATAAATTAATTATTACTGTCATTTTTGGCAATTTTTTTCGTTGAATTTTTGCAGCCCGCGGAAAGAAAAATGTCTATTTTTTTTAAGAATAGTTTTATGTATAAAAATAAAACAAAAAAAGAGAGAAAGTTTCAGAATTGAAAAATTGTATAACTATTTTAAAGAAATCCTCTTCAGCTCAACAAATGACTTAAGCGATGTTAGAGCATAAGACAGGGAAATTTCCGTAATCTTTCATCACTCAAAGCTACCCCCTCTCCTTCCCATTTCTAAACCATAAACAGAGTGACCTTCACTAATTCTCTCGCGTATGCGCAAAGCACTTAGAATCTTGCGAATGTTTTCTAAAGTTTTCATTACTTTTGAGGGCTTAATTTTTAAGTTGAAGTTTTCAAAATTTTACACATCGATTGCAAAAAACTGTATTTTTTTAACAAAAAATGTAATAAAAAGTACTACATTTTTGTTGATGAATTCTTGTAAAAATGGTATTAGACGAGAAACACAATTTTTTTTAAATCCGTAATCTTTAAGCAATTTTTCCAATCTTCGTATAGGTTGCCTATAATATTTGTCTACTCATGGAAAAAAGTTTCACGAGATTATCTTAATAAATGACGAAGTTATTAAATGTTTAATTAAAATTGTGAGTATTTTTTGAAACATCGTAAAAAAAGTTTTTGCAATTTTATTTTTTAAATAACTGATTCTGAAAGAGAACAGTATGAACTTTCTTAATGTAGTATATCAATTCATTAATGTGAAAAGAAATTGATATGGAATGATTTAACGTTTATAATATTAGTAAGGATATAATATAATTATATAATGCAATTATTATTATTATATATAATATAATTAGATTATATGATTATTATTCTATATAATATAATTATATTATATGATTAGTATTCTATATAATATAATTATGTTATATATATGATTATTATTCTATATAATAAATATTATTACATTATATTATATGTTATATATCATAATACCTGTTAAATTATGCAATATATAATATATTTATTTTTCTATATAATAAATATTACTACATTATATTATATGTTATATATCATTATACCTATTAAATTATGCAATATATAATATAATTATTATTATATTTTATTGATAGTAATTATTGATTGATATTGGTTATTTTCAATCTATTCCTAAATTCTTTATTTGAAACACATTTTAAAATAATTCTTTAAAATGATTTTCATGACGATCTGTTACAGATAGGCCGCCCTCTTGGATTCCATATCACTCAATAACAAGCGCTGCTTATCACAAATTAGTCCCAAATAAAAAGGAGAAGCATAATTAATTGTTACAGGACGGAAAATCGATCATTCGAAAGGATTAATGTGAAGAACGGATTTGGTTCAAAAATAAACAAGAAAGTTTATTCCCCCGTTTAATTGCAATTTTCCTGACTATTTGTTACCACTAGGCCGCCTTCTTAGATTCCATATCATTTGACGACGAGCGCTGCTTGGTACGGTTTTTTAATCGTGTCACGCAGTGCTTTGCTTGTAGAACTCCCATGTTAAATTTATTCCCTAACCTCTTGTATAAGTTATTTCTATGTAATTTTTTCTTTGAAATTGAAAAAAAAAATGATATTCGAGAGGTTGGCATCCCCAGCTTTTTTCCAGAGTCTGGTCTCTCTTTTGGGTGCGCTCTTTAGGGTGAAAAAAATACTGTGGTCCTGTCGATAGAGATTCTTATAATTATGCTGAGTTGGTGTTATTTTAACGCGACTCCTTTCTTTCTAGAGATGCTGTTATGTGGAGTACGAAGACATGCTGATACCCACGGAAGCCTACGAGGTAAATGAATTTTATTTTGTCGCCAAAAAAAATTGCTTGCGAAACTTGCCATCGAATTATAATAATATTTAAATTTATGAGCGAGGCGGAGAGGAACCTGGATTTCTGACTTCTTGGTTGTTACTCAAATGAATTATATTTAGTTATTGAATGACTGTATATAGATTGTGAAGTGGTGCATAGAGTAGACATTTTAACAGAAAACGAATAAATATTAATAAAATCTATAATCGAAAGTAAAAATAATATTTTTCCAAAATGAAGCCTGAAAGGTTAATTTAATTTTAGGTTACGTACGTTTTTGTTTATGTACGGGATGTCCTGAAAATAGCGCCGAAACTCTGCACAGCCAGATTTCTCAATGAGTGCATAAAAAATGCCAAGAGAACTGAACTCTCCATAGTTTACGAGAAAAATGCGAAAAACAAAACATGACATCACAGCCGAACTTCACACATCAGCAGAAGTTTTCAAGTATTTATAAAGTCATTTTTTCAAAAAAATCCACCGCTCATACCGAAGTAGGGTTAAGCGCACCGTGGAAATGGATGAGCCTCGTTTTAAAATTGAAGTTTTAAACGAAAGTTAAATTTCATACTTGAATCAAAATTAAATAGCTAGTTCATTAAAAATAACCGTATACATATGTGGGTGTAGTATTTTCATTAGAATAAAACATGGAACCTTTAGATAGTTTTCTTTTTTATAGTCATCCATGCACGTTTTAAAGATGCTTCTGACGTTATGAAGACGTAAATGAAGACGTAAAGACGTAAATGAAGATGCTTCTAACGTTAACATTTTATAACACAAAAACACATAAAGAAGCAAAACTCTCACAGAGATGAAGGAAAGGATAAAGGTGTTTTTTTTCCTGTTCACGTTACAAAGATCTCAGCTTTTATACTTTTTCCAAGTAAAAGGAGGAGCCACCTCATGGAATTAGTGCATCTAGACGCAGTGATCCCACGCATGCGCATGCTGTTTGTACTTCGGTGGACCACACGCTGCTGCGAACTCATCCATTCCACGGCGCGCTCAAGATTGCCTCATTATGCACGGAGGGCACCTTGAACACCTGCCTTTATAAATATTGACAAATACTGCTGTACAGTACAGTTCTTTGGGATTTTTTATATCTTTCCATCAAGAAATTATGCTGAGGAGAGTTTGGGTGCTATTGTTGGGACACCCTGTATTAAAAGCGATATCTATCAAAGCCACTTTTCAAAATTAAAACGAAAGTTAAATATCACACTTGAATCAAAATGCAATTGTTATTTTATGAAAAAATACGCATTTATATACAGGGTGTTTCATAAATGATGGAGTAACTTTAAGGGTGATAGTACACATCAAGACGAGTAATAGTAAATAGGAAACCAAGTGTCCCAAACGTCTTCGAAGGAGAAAGGCGCCATCAAAGTTTAGGGTCCTAAATTTCAAATGATGATAAAAAACGGGAAAATGGATCGATTCATTTGCGGTTTTCACTAAAATCATTCTTTAAATTAGTATTTTCATTAAAAAAGTTTTAAAGACAAGTTAAAAAAATGCCGTTAGAGGGCGCTCTAGACTTTGGAGTGAACAACTACCTTTTACCAGTATTTTTTTTATTTTGTTAAATGTTTACAAAAGCTTAGATTTTGACTTGAATTTTGAGCGCAAAATTGAAACCATCGGGAGCGGTTAAGTGGCGCAAATGTAACCGCGTTTAGGGAGGAGAAATTGAAATGCTCGTATGTAATGATCAAAATAAAAAACAATAAAGCAAACTTTAAGAGGCGATAGTACAACACCAAAACAAGTAACATTCATCAAAGAAATCATACTCGTAATTTTAACCCGAAGGTGATAGAGGGCGCTGAAACAGATTTCGTTTTAAGAGACAAATAGGAAACAAAGAACATTTACGTTATAAAAAAAAGTTTAATTAGAAATGATTACAATATCTGTTCGAAACACTGACCATTAGAGGCGATGCATGCGGTACAACGGCGAAGAAGGGATTCACGAACCCTCTGAAACACGCCAGGAGTATCGCGCACCTCTCCTGCAGCTGCCGAAAGTCTGGCGACGAGTTCTTCTGCAGTTTCGATAGGAGTCTCATACATAAGACTCTTCAAGTGTCCCCACAAAAAGAAATCCAGGCATGAAAGATCGGGCGATCGCGCTGGCCAAGGGACAGGACCACTTCGCCCAATCCATTGATTTGGAAAGGTTGCGTTTAGATAATTTCGCACCTCTGGCGCAAAATGAGCTGGTGCTCCATCCTGCTGGAACGACATTACTCGCCGGATACGAGGGGGAACATCTGTTATCATTTCCGGCAGCACCTGTTGCAGAAAGGTAAGATATTTTTTTCCATCCAGGCGTTCTGGCAGAAGATAAGGTCCAAGTAGATGGTCACCAATTATTCCTGCCCAAACATTTATGGAAAATCGTCGCTGATATGCATGTGTAGAAGACGCATGTGGATTTACATCTGCCCATTGGTGGGAATTGTGGGTGTTAAATGTACCGTCACGTGTAAATGTACATTCATCTGTAAAAAGCACAGTTGCACCAAAATCGGGATTTAGGGTGTGCTTCTGCAGATACCAGCGAGCAAAATCCATTCGACGAGGAAAATCCCTTTCAGTCAGTTCCTGGACTCGTTGGACATGAAAAGGATGCATACTTTCATCCTTTAGTACTCGCCATGTCGTGGAGGGTGATACTTCAATTTGACTAGCCACTGCTCGCGTGCTTGTATTTGGATGATCAGTCACCATATCCAGAATTTTTTCTTCCACGGCTACCGTTCTGTTAGACTTCGCACAGCCTGCATTTGAACGTGCACCAAAAAAGGATCCTGTCTCACACAACTGTCTGTGCAAGCGCACAAATGTTTTATCATTGGGCAACCGCCTGTTGGGAAACTTTTTTCCGTATAATCGTCGCGCCTCTGCACTATTCCCATTTGCAGTTCCGTAGATGAAGTGCATATCAGCCTTTTCTTGATTAGTGAAGGGCAACATCTTTCGTTACGTTTGTTCCGTGATTTACACTTGCACACTCGGGTCAATGGCTTTTATCTTAATAACAATTTGCATATGCGTTCTTCTTCTTCCCCATATCACAATTTCATGTTCTTCTTCCAGAATCTTGCAGCTAAAACGCTTGCATTGATAAAATTTGAAGATGCTCTAGCACGTTTGCGTTTGAATTCAAATCATGCATTTTCTAATCGAAGTTGATTGTTTTTATGTTGTACTATCGCCTCTTAAAGTTTGCTTTATCGTTTTTTTATTTTGATCATTACATACGAGCATTTCAATTTTTCCTCCCTAAACGCAGTTACATTTGCGCCACTTAACCGCTCCCGATGGTTTCAATTTTGCGCTCAAAATTCAAGTTAAAATCTAAGCTTTTTGTAAACATTTAACAAAATAAAAAAAAATACTGGTAAAAGGTAGTTGTTCGGTACTCCAAAGTCTAGAGCGCCCTCTAACGGCATTTTTTTAACTTTGTCTTTAAAACTTTTTTTTAATGAAAATACTAATTTAAAGAATGATTTTTAGTGAAAACCGCAAATGAATCGATCCATTTTCCGTTTTTATCATCATTTGAAATTTAGGACCTAAACTTTGATGGCTCCTTTCTCCTTCGGAAGACGTTTGGACACTTGTTTCCTATTTACTATTATCGTCTTGATGTGTACTATCACCTCTTAAGTTACTCCCATCATTTATGAACACCTGTATATGGTGTGTGGTATTTTCAATGGAATAACACATGGTACGTCTTTAGAAAGTTTTATTTTTTATAGTTATTATTAATGCACATCCTAATAAGAGCAAATGAAGATGCTTTCTAACGTTAACATTTTACAACACAAAAACACATAAAGCAGTAAAGCACAAAGACAGATACAACAAAAGATGAAGGTGTTTTTACTCTTCATGCAAAGATCTTTTAGCTTTTATACCTTTTCCAAGTAAAAGCTTATCGAATCTTTGTTAAATCATATGAATTCCAGGTTTTAATACACTGATTATTATGATTTACAGAAAATCTCTGTAAAACAAATTTAAGTACATAATTATTGTAAATATATGTAAAGCTTTCAGGTAAGAAAAACATTTTGTTGGAACATCTTTACCTGCTTTACCTGGATGTCGTTACTTAATAGACGAGACATTGTTTTTAATATAATTCCACATTTTATTTACGGACAATGAAAAACGCAACACAGATAGACATACACGGACATTAGATAACGGATAAAAGCGATTTTCCTTACATCCTGAGATCTCAGCTCTTACATTTTTCCCAACTGGAAGCTTTGATAATCTTGTGATTTTTGCTTGTTAATACGCTCACAATGAATTGTCAAAATCAGTAGTTGATACTGTATTACATCACCTTACCCTGAAGTGTGGCAACGCGGACGTTTTTGACAGAATAAAGTTGTGGTTAAGAAGATATTTCTCCCGTTAGGTGGATAAATTAAAAGTTTTTAATTTATACGATGATGCCTTGAAGGGTTGAAAACCATTATAAATAAAATGAAATCTCTTGAAAGAAAATTTAAGTGGAAAATTATTTCATATAGTTACATATATATACATACATATCTTTTCATTTGTGAAATTATTAACTACCCTGAATATACCATACGGGTGTTTTCTTACAAAAATTACTCCAAAGAATACATTTATATAGTTTTTGTCACACTTAAGAGGCGATTAGTTGGTAGGTTTTATTGACAATTATTTGCCGAAATGTTCCAAATTTTAATCCATTAGTAACCAAGTTTATCAAGCAATTGTTATAAATGTTTATCTATGATCTCTAGGCAAAGGTGGAAAAAAAACAGTTAAGTTCAAAACCTTTTTGGAAAAAGATTTTGAGGGAGGCATTCTATAATGAACTGAATTTTAATTTCCTCCTTTTCGATCAACAATTCAGAAAAGTTAATTAGAGATGTGTTAAAAGTAAAGCTTTTTGACTTGATGCACAACTCCTTTTATTATTATCGCAGGAACTGATGTCAAACCTCGTACAGCGATATTTCAGAGCTAAAGAAGACGAAGAATGAACGCCGTGTTGAAGAGTCTTGTAAAATTAGTCTTTCAAATACTTTGCTCATTAAAATTCAGCTGCAAATAGTTGAGCGCACAAAGGAAATATGTGCATCTCTCGTGACCTGCTGTGAATCAATACAACAAAACGTGGGTCCAAGTGGAAATAAAATATCACTGAATTCATCGAAGCATTTCTACATGGTTGTAAAATAAAGTTCCAAAAAGGAAAACTGGCACTTTTCTAAATAAAAATCTAATTATTGCTCCGTGCTTTTCTTTTCGGCAAATATCTTCATCTCAGATACATAAAAGTTTTCTTGAATTTAATATAAAATTCCGATGGATGTAAATGTGATATACCTTAAAAGGTTTTTGTAGTGATGATACTACCTAAAATCAACTGCCACTCTTTAGTAACAAATAACAACTTTATTTTGCAGCTACTAACTATACCTCACACCTTATACATAACTAAACTCTTCACACCTCATAACAACCTCACAAACTCTCTTCTCAGACTCTACCTCATGCGCTCGTCTCGCACTCCTGTCATGGCCACACCGTTCTTGAACTTTGAGGTAGATAATGATCTACATAGCAGTGATCATTTCCTCTCCTAGTCTCGCATATCAATAGTGAGGGGGCAAGACACCGTCCTCCTACTTATAATTTTCATCGTGCAGACTGGGATAAATTTGCACGACTTGCCGTTATTACAGAGGCATTGGTTCAAAGCAGTGAAGTTGATGCCGTTTTCAATGTCACAGATGATATTATGAAGACTGCCGATGCAGCAATTCCTAAGACATCGGACTCTCATCGGAAGCTATGCAAACCATGGTAGAATTCTGCCTGCCACTGAACCAAAAAGGAACAAAAGAGAGCTTGGGGTATTTTCAGGAGATACCCCAACACTGAAATTCTCATAGCGTTCAAAAACGCAAAAGCCTTAGCTCGTAAAATACGATGTCGTAGTCAGAGAGAATCTTAGATACAGTATGTCTCTTCAGTCACATCGTCTACTACCAGTCAACAGTTATGGAGAAAAGTAAAAGCAGCTAATGGTCTCTATCGTGACTTTACCTTTCCGATACTGGAAACTTCGACTGCTGTTTATTCGTCACCTACTGATGTGGCCAAATTGATTGGTGAAATATTTGCTAGTGTGTCAAGCTCCGATTCTTATAGCGTTTCATTTCTAGTGACTAAGAATCGTTCAGAGCGTACGCATACGAATTTCAGGTGCCGACCATTTCTACCTTATAATTGTGACTTTTACATGTGGGAACTGAAGAGGGCCCTGTCATCGGCCCACAATACTAGTCCCGGGCTTGATGGAATATCGAATGAAATGCTTCGTCACTTAAGCAAGGATTCACTACTAAGTCTCTTCAACCTATTCAATCGAATCTGGAAGGAGCAGGTGTATCCTACTCATTGGCAAGAAGCCATGGTGATTCCCATTCAAAGACGTGGAAAAGATCCACTCAGCTATCGACCGATAGCACTCAAGAGCTTCCTTTGTAAGACATTGGAACGTATGGTCAATGCCCGTCTCGTTTATCAGCTGGAAAAGAATCGATGCATTCCTCTGTTTCAGAGTGGCTTCCGCAAAGGAAGATCTACTCTTGACAATATCATCGCGTGGGAAGAAAAATTAGGAACGCATTTGTCCGGAGAAATCATCTAGTGTCTATATTCTTCGATATCGAGAAGGCATATGATCGTACTTGGCGCTATGGGATCCTTCGCACTCAGAGACAATTTGCCTTGCTTCATACAGAACTTTTTAGCTGCCCGAAATTTTAAAGTTCGTTCAGGTGACAATCTATCCCCTTCTTTTATTCAAGCTAAAGGAGTACCTCAAGGGAGTATTTTGAGTGTCACCCTTTTCATTTGTCATATTTCACCCATCTTATCTGAACTTCAGCCCTCTATACAGGCTTCATTATATGTCGATGATCTACAGATAAGTTGCGAAGGCTCAGACATGCGTTTGGTAGAGAGGCAGTTACAAACTGCTGTAAACAAGCTAGTTAAATGGTGCGACATGAATGGCCACAGTATTTCGGCCAGTAAAAGTTGCTGCGTACACTTCTGTCGCAAACGGGGTCTTTATCCCGACCCTGAAATATGCATCGGTGAAATATAAATTCCAGTCGTTCCCGAAGTACGATTCCTTGGAGTAATCTTCGACCACCGACTCACTTTCCTTCCGTATATCTTACATCTGCGTAAGAAGTCTGAAAAGTCTCTCAACATCCTGAAGGTTCTATCAAACACCTCTTGGGGTGCGGATCGGACATCTCTGCTCCGAGTATATCAATCTATCGTACTTTCTCGGATCGATTACGGTTCTGTTGTATGCGAATCTGCTAGCGATTCTACGCTTAAAAAACTTGGCCCAGTCCATCACTCAGCATTCAGAATCTGTTCTTGTGCGTTTCGCACATCGCCGGTGCAGAGTCTCTACGTCGCTTGCAATCAACTTCCACTGGACCTAAGACGAAAAACGTCAGCTCTCACTAATTATTTTAAGATCTTGTCCGTGCCTTCACATCCACTGAAAAATGTGAGTGAGTGAGTGAATATTAACGTCGCACTGATTAGCAACACGAGGGCTTTTGGGGACGGTCAGCGTAATTTTGAACCATGGTCAAGTGACGCGGACGACACCTGAGCTGGCATCAACCTCTCCTAACTACCACACCACACCAACGGGAGGACGTTTCAGCTCTCGAAAGATTTAATGTGCATCTCTCCCCTACACGGCGGATCTTCAGTGGTATTGGGATCGAACTCATCACACGCTTGCCATGATCCGATGCCTAGACCACTTGGCCACCGCGGCCACACTGAAAAATGTGAATTTGACCACTAGCATGAAGAGAATTTATGATGCTCGGTCACACAACATACGGCCATTTATGAAAGGATGAAGCTACTGTTATCCGAGCTCGACCTACCCGACGTGGATATCCACCAAAGAAACATTTTGCAGTTCCAACCTTGGAATACGCCACGTTTTCATTATAACAACCCTTTTGCTACATACAGTAAATCCGCCCTACCACCAGTTGCTTTTCAACGCATCTTTGCTTACCATCGGAATCGGTATAGTGATTATTCGCCCATTAACACAGATGGTTCGAAACGAAAGGATTACGTTGGGTGTGAAGTCGTGATGGAAGACAATATACCTGGTGTTGGCTCGATAATTCTTGCAGCATTTTCACTGACGAAGCCATCGCCTTGTACCACGCAATTCAATTAATGGACTCCAACACACCTTGTAAATACTGTAATACTGATAGCATGAGTGTCTTAGAAGCGCTCGAAAACTGCAACGATCGGTGCCATTCTGTGGTGTGCGATATAATAGACATTACGAGTCGACTGCATGGCAAGGGTAATGATGTTTTGTTGGATACCAAGCCACGCATGGATATCATAGGTAACGAACACGCGGACATGGCTGCTCTGTCGGCCACGATACAGTTCTCCTTCGTGACATGAAGCGCGTCATCCAGCATCATATTGATAGTGCTTGGCCATAATCATGGAATTTGCAGACTGATAAGCTGCACTGCGTGAAACCTATCATTGGAGTTTGGCTTGTAACGCCGATGCGAAGAAACGATGTCAGACTGACTCGGCTTCGCATTGGTCATACTCGTTTTACGCGCAGGCATCTTTTACTTGGTGAGAATGCTCCAGAATGTCCTTCATGCAAATTATCTTACTCTGTTCATCACATTTTAATAGATTATCCAGTTTTTAATCTTCATCGCATCATTTTTTTTCGTGCATCAGTTTTATATTTATTTGATTTGGTTAGGGAAAATCCCCATATAAATCTATTTGCATTTCCTATCAATTAAGTTAGGAGAGTAAGGTACCAATACAAGTGTCATCCTCGTCACTTGACCGTGATTCAAATTCACAAGATCTGTCACCCATAGATAAATTAATTTCAATACAGACCATTTTGAATTAAAACACACACACTCACTTTAATTTATGTAAAAAACTTTTAAATATTAATAATGTTAAGGTGTAAAAGAAGAACAAACTACGCAATATAGAAATTCCTTATCGCATAAGTTCACTTCATGACAATAACATCACATGTATATTTCCCCCTAAAATCGGTCTCGTACTTTTCATATGTTCAGTTTCTAATGATTCGCACACTCAGAACACAAATTATATGTCAAAAAAAAAGATTTATACATTAGGCACTATTTTAAAGTAAACTATAAGTTTTATGAAAGAGAACAAAAATTTTGACACTGATAAATATTTTAAATGAGTCTCAGAAATGTATTAAATACATTTTGTCATCTTAATCTTACAACTATAATGATTTAATTTTGAAAATTAGCTAAAGAAAAAATGACGTAAATTGAAGCAAAAATAACTTTTTCACTCGCATTTTTTTTTTTACTCACCAAATTTTCTGATTTCCTCCTGTTTAAGGCAGAACTTTTTAGTGTAACCCTTGAGTTAGATGCGGTCGATGGTTAAACAGTTCAAAGGTCTTTGGCGCAAAACTATTTTTCGATTCCAAGGTTTGGTTAACTGTAAAATCGCGTATTTTTTATTCATTTTTTTTATTTTTAGAGCATAATTTTTAAGTTAATGATTTCAAACTTCACAAATTAATTGCAAAAAAAAGTACTTTTAAATAAATAAAAAAAATTGTACAAAAAAAATACTGTTTAAATTATTTCTCGCAAAAACGGTTTTTTACGAAAATCACAAAAAAAATTTAAAATCCTTAATTTTTAAGCAATTTCTTCAATCTTCTTACAGATTACGGATAATATTCTTTTACACACGGAAATAAAGTTTCGTGCGATTATCTTCATAAATGACAAAGTTATTCAATGCTAAGTTGAAATTTTGAGTATTTTTTGAAAATTCTTTTTAAAAAAGTTTTGGGAATATTATTTTTTAAATGACTGGATCTAAAAGAGAAATGCTTGAAGTTATTTAGTGTAGAATATGGTTTTAATAACATGAAAACAAATTCATACGCAACAATTTAGAAATAATTTGCATAAAAACGCATCAGTTTTAACCTTTTTTTAAAAAATTCTTAAAAAATAGAAAAAATTTTTATTTTGCAAAAACAATTACACCGTATTGTAACGAAATAAATGATCTTTCCAATTCTGTAATTATTTTTTGTCTGATTTCAACAGTAAAAATTGGATGGCAATTTTAAGATGGTGGAAAAAGTCAGATCACCGCTCGGCCGAAACGGAATGGAAGTTCTGCCAAGTAAACAACCCGCAGGAGTAAAACAATTAGGCGTTTTAAGGTTTTTAATTAATATCTTTTTATCTAATTGCAATATCGGAATGAAAAATAGTTTACATTCTATTCACAGACCTACTGAATATGCGCACAAAATTTCAATAGAATCGGTCTAGCCGCTTCGGAGAAGTTTGGTTACAAACACTGTGACAGGATAATTTTATATATTAGACTAGCTGACCAGCCCGGCGTTGCACGGCCTTTTACCGAGGGTATAACTTAATCCCCATGTTAATTTCCTCCATTCTTTCTGACGCCAGCACTTTGGTGCGGGTGTGACGCGTACGATGTGAGTGTATGGCCCGTGAGTGCGTGTCATGGTTTTCTCGTTTAACATTTTCCTTTCTCTTCAAAAAATCAGCACTTCCAATATTATTTCTCGAAATTACTTTTACTTCTTTGTTTATTTCCTCTCTGCTTAGGCTGGCGTCGCACGGGCTTTTACCAGTGAATAACTTAATCCTCATGGGAATTTCCTGATTCCCTCAGGACGATAGCACTTATGTGTGTGTGTATGCGCGATGTGAGTGATTTCTTTAACTATGACATTAAAACTCCCTTTTTCGAAATTTGTTCTTGAGTTGGTGTGGTGTGGTACTTACGAGGGGTGGGTAAAAGCTTAGGTGTCGTCCTCGTCACTTGACCATGGTTGAAAATTTCGAGGTCCGTCTTCAAAAACCCTTGAATAGGCGAACAGTGCGAATTTATATATAACTCACTCACTTTTCAATTCTTTCGTTGCAATTTTTTAGCCCCCAGAAACAAAAAATGTAGCCTTTTTAAAAATAGTTGTATGTTGAAAAAAGACAGAAAAGTAGAAATTTTTCAAATTACAAAATTTTACTACTATTTTAAATCTTGAAGTAGAATTGTGAGGATATTTTGAAATGTTCGACACACGGGAAAAAAGTTTCATGCAATTATCTTTATAAAATATGAAATTATTAAATTATTGTTCTAAGTATTTTGAGTGTTTTGTTAAGATTTGTTCAAAAAAGTTTTTGGCTTTTAATTCTTTGAATCACTGATTCTAAAAGTTTTAAAAATCATTTTTATTTAAACGCAACAATTTTGATTCATTTTAGAAAAAAATCGTAAAATATGCAAAATATCATTGTTTTATAAAAAAAAAAGTTTTTTTTTTAAATTCTTAAAAAAAGGATAGTTTTCGGCATTTTATTTTTTTAATCACTCATTCTATGTGATCAATGAACTTCTTAAAAGTAATTTTCATTCCATATTTATTCATTTTAGAAGAAATCATAAAATACAAAACAAAATTAATTAATTATTTTATACTAATACTAGCTTTTACCCGCGGATCCGCTCGCGTTGATGTCTTTAAATAACTGTCAAAATCGTAATCATTATCATTAGAAAGTAAATAGTATAATATGGTAATTTTTTTATTGCTTGATTGGAACCAATAAAATTTTAAAATTCTAAAATTGAGCTTAGTTTAAAAAAACTGAAAACTTAATTATTATAATAATTAGCAACAAAATTCAATAACTTAAACTATTAATATTTTTAAAAATTGAAAGTATCTACGTTTAATTTATAATTTCTCTTTAAAAGAACTCAAAACAGAATATTGTTCTAAGATGCTATATATTATATGTTCTTCCGTCACAGTTGCAAATATGTGAAGATTTGGGCATTGGGCACACCGATCAGGCTACATATAGTTGGCCATGGGAAAAACATTGCTTTTCCAAATGCAACCCTGCTACCTGAAATGTTAGCTTTGTTAATAGCAACAGTAAAACTGGAAATTGAACTTGTTTGAATTGAAATGGTAGGTCAGTGGGGGATATTTGGAATTCGAGGTATGATAGCACTATCCCTTTTCATGACATATGTTAAAATATTGGCACCAAGTATATTCTGCATCAGTTTTGTGATCCAAAGCCTCGTTCCTTTACATAGTCGAGGAGCATCAAGATTTTGCATAACTGATACATTTATTTTTAACTGAAGTTTATGTGAGGGTACATCCAAAAGTTCAAGGGAATTTAAGAACTCCGTGAAATATGAAGTACTTTGTTATTTATCCATGATTATATTCATTAATAAATATTTCTTCAATTCTTCCCCCTCCCGTCGTCTAAATTTTCAATGTTGATTTTATGGACAATATCATTGTTAGGTGCCAATATTGATCTTGCGCGTAAACACTGATCCCAATTTAAATTTTGTTGCAAGCCCAGGTCAATTTGAGCAATAAGATTTACATCATTTTTTTCTACATTACAAAATTCTCTGAAAGTAAAGTATAACCTCCAGCATTTGCGTCCAAGCATCCATAACTGGTTTTCAATTGCGTCCCTGCATAATGTTCCGAATCTACGCCATTATGAAGATGCACTCTCATATTCGTTTTTAGTCTGAATTTTTCATCTTTTCCCTATAAGCTTGAATTCACCTGACACTATATAATAAAGCTACCATTCCTCCTATAATATCTGTACTATCTCTTAAATCCTGAAAAGTCAGATTTAACGCTTCTATAGCTTTCTTGTGAGACATCGTACTTTCATCCCACACCGAAAGCTTACTTTGCGGAAGCACCCAGCCTTGAAAACTATTTTTTTTTTTTTTGAAATTTCAGATGAGTGAATCTACAAATGCAAGATTAAGCGATAATTTTAAAACGGGATGTGCAGTACGACCGTTGGTCACTAAAATCGCAGCTATACCAGAAGAAACCATAGCAACTGCTATCTTCTAGGTATTTCTGATGGTCATTAATAATAAGTTTAGCAAAAACGTTTGTCCTGTTCCTCCAGGGCCTTCGAGAAAAAAGAGTGCGCCACTGCTGGATTCTATTTTGCGTAACACTTGTTGGAAAACGTAACTTTGTTCTAGAGTTAATTGAGAGATAAACTCTGTTTCTTGATGTTGCAATTCTATAAAATCGTAGTTCAATTCTCAAGTAATTTAATTATCGAAGCCATTTCCGTCGACACGTCTAGGGCTAATCATTCCAAAATCATGTAGCTTCTTCCTAACCATTCTGAAAATCTTTATTGCGTTTCGTTGTAAATGTGTTCATTAAAAGGCATATTTGGTTGTTTTTCGTCGCACATTAACTTCCGCCATGTAGTCTTTGTACTTATTCCAAAAAGTTTGAGGATTAGAAAGACCTAAGATGAAATAAGTATTACGTAAAGCTCCCTAATTTTATTCGGCGAGTGACATTGTATGGATGCCTCCATAGTATATCTTCAAAGTAATACCTCCATGTAAAATATCTAGGTTCAGTATAAGTGAAAAATTTTGTGCAAAATATGAATATTGTATAATTAGGTTAAAAAAGTTCAAACTAATCAAAACTACTTAAGTAATCAAAACTTTTTATGAAACTGTAAGTTAATATTACCATAGAATTTTCAATATCATGCGCGCGCAATTCGCTAAAATTTTATTTCGTTTCCCTCTTTAAAAAGTGGGAGAAAATTTGCATTAAAATATCTGGGATTTAAATTCTTAGCCAACTTGGCGATATTTCTCAAAGTTTGAGTTTGACATTTAACAAACGTAACGTAAATAACAACCATAAAAATCCTTTAAAAAATTGCTTTTTGTGAAGATGCTAAATAACACTATGTTTCAGTTATTTGTTACAAATGTGAGAAAATATTTATTAAAATATTTATTATATTTTTACAAATTGGCGGGGAGTAAGCAACGTCAAAGTTTTACCCGCATAGTTCCCGTTCCCGTAGGAATATGGAGATAAAATATATCTTATGTTACTCGCTGATAATGTAGCTTTCCATTGGTGAAAGAATTTTTAAAATCGGACCAGAAGTTCCCGAGATTAGCCGAAACAAACAGACAGACAGACAGACAAAAATTTTAAAAATTGATTTTTTGATATAAGTACCGTATATGCCTTTAGTAAAAAGCTGCTAATTTGACATTACAAACAGACACTTCAATTTTATTTATTTCTATAGATGCGTCTGGATTTTCATTCCCTCTAGCGACTGAACTTGCAAACGCTGGAGCATCAAAAGTCAGTTACGTGTGCGTTTCGAGGTGTGGAATGAGAATCCGAAATCGAATTTTAGGTGTTCCGATAACTTTATTGGAATCGGTCGACCGTATTTTAGACACACCGCCGCATGGGCTTTTCTTAAGAGCCTTGGAGCGCGAAAATTTGGTCTCTGGCGTATTTCAAAACGGATAATCTGAATTTGATATTCAATCTGAAAAATAACTTTACTGGATAATTCAGTACGACCGTCTATTACATAAACCGTGGCAGGAGCTTTTCCTTAAAATCTTGAAGTGGGAAAAGTGCGTTTCCGGGATGGTGAACGAGATGGGTGCATTAATTGCAATGGGTGCAATTTTTTTTATGCTTAATATCTGATATTTGGTTTTAATTGTATTTTATAAAGGTTAATATTTAATAATAAAACAATACAAAAAAATTTTAATTTGTAGTAAAATTTTTCAAAAATTTAAATTTTTTGAACTTTTATTTTAACATTTTTTGGATCTCTAAGGCTTTTTTAAATATGTTTCTTTTCTATCAAATTTTTTTTCCAAGTACCTTATGCTATACTACATAAAACTGTGCATGGGTTTTTTTCTGCTGCGGCTCTTTAATTTTTTTATAGTTAAACACTTCCAAAAATTCTCAAAAAAAACATAATTTATGATTTTAAAATTTTTTAGAAAAAGTGCGAAACACGTTAGAGCTAATTTCATGCACAATATTACAAAACATACATTTCAGAATACGTATAAAAAATTTCAAACCCATACTTCAATTATCAAACAAGCCTTAAGGCCTTATCACACGTACACGTTTGGTGCAATTTTTGTTCCAATTCGTGCAATTTTTACTCCGTTGCCATAGCAATGTCTTTAGAACAACTTTTTGCCAGTGAACTGAGAAAGTTGCTCTAAATGAAAGCTGCTTGAAATTCCGGCCAATGGGGTTCTTCGGCGCCCTACGTCATAAACAAGATGGCGGTAACGGTGATAGCTTCGCATGAAATATGGCGTAATATATTTTAATGATGTACAATATTTTAACGGCGTATAATATTTTAAACAGAATGATGCTCCATTTCTGCTTACCCCCATAAACAAAAGCGAGAGCGAAATAAAAGAAATAATATTGGATTGTCGTTTTCGAAGCAGAAAAATCAGCGAGTAATGTTTCAATGTGGAGAAAGAACGTGGCTGATGTCAGAGCATGTCGTTTTGTTTACGGTAACCTTTCCCCCTCAGATTCGGCGAAAAGTTGGGCCAAAAAATGCACGTGTGATACCGCCTTTAGGGTTTTGAATAATGGTATATGTACAAAAATTCAACATGGAGAAAAATGAGTTTGAAGATTTCAATCCATGAATAGCATGATATAATATTCATCGAATAGTCTGAAACTTTTATGAAATGTTCATTAGCTTATTTAAAACTGCTTACCACAACAAATTGCACAAATGATGTAGAACAATTAAACAATATACTGCCATAATGAATATATAGAAGAAAACGAATAAAAGATCAATATTTCATAAAACTTTATCTTAATAATTATAAAAAAAATACACACATTTCACAGCTAATTCCATGCTCAGAGCTAATACACAACATGTACAAAAGATGTTTATGCATTTATTTTTTATTTCCATGATTTTAAAAGCCTTCGCATGTTAAATATTGTGCACGAATGAAAGCAAAATCAAATTACAATTTATAGGTAAAATATATCATAATCTAAGAACTGCATATGTGCATTTGTTTAAATAAATATCTTAAAATATTTTTATAATAAGTGTTGAATTTCACACACATTGGAGATGTATATATGTGGGACGGCGTCTAGGGGAAGGTTCGATTTTATTGTTAAAATAAGCACGCAGAGTTAAAATAACTTAATTTATTAATAACACAACTAAAACATTAACTATTTACAAGGGGTTTTAAATTATTCGAGATAACACCATACTAATTCCGAAAACACGTACTCTTTCCCAAAACAAGGGAGAGAGTGATTTCCTCTGACCTGCCTTCGTTCAAGCTTTGGTGTAACTCCCAGTTTCTTCTTTCTGCCACCTTTATAAATACATGATCTCATCGTATCGCGCAGCTAAAACTCACGTGGTTTCGATTAGTGGTGCCATCTCTTACAATAAAAATCAAAAGAAGTAAAAGAAAACTTGCACTCCTTTCCTACAAGTTCGGCCATCCTGGGAATCACTGACCTCAGTGATTTTACATACCATACAATAAAATATCGGTCTCTGCAAAATTAATATTAATCGGAGATAAAAATTCCAATATAAACATTCAAATTTGAAAATAAGGATACAACTCTAAAAAATGAAATATTAATAGCAAAGAAAGCAAAACACATTAATACACATTATGTTCTTTTAAAAAGAATAGAAAACGCTTTTGATTAAAATACATCATCATGGTGAGTAAAATTTCATTAAATCAGCAGATGAATTTGTTATCTTAGGTCCCTCATGATCACCCAAATTTCTCTAAATCATATCTATCTCTAGGTTTTACTTTAACTATTCTATATGGTCCCAAAAATTTAGGCCTTAATTTCAAACCTGCCCCAAATTGTGTTCTCTGAATGACCACCAAGTCACCCATCTGGTAGTTAGGGGCCTTCCTGCGCTTCCTGTCATAGGTTCTTTTATTCTCTGCCTGTATCTTCTGGATATTTTTCTTTGCATCTTGTCGTAATTGGTTCCTCTGTTCTTGAAATTCCTCCATCATTTCATCCATCAGTAACTCTCTCAGGCGAAGGTCTTCCTTGTTTCTCATGGTGACGCCAATTAATAATTCAAATGGAGACCACTTAGTACTACGATTAAATGTACTATTTAAAATTCTTTGAAGTTGGTCTACGAACTTGAACCACTTGGTAGACTCCTCAATTGACAGCTTGGTCAAAACGGGAATAATAGTTCGGTGTATTCTCTCGACTTGGCCATTCCCTCTGGGTACTCCGGTGGCGATTTGCAAATGTTGAATGTTTTCATTAGTACAATAATCTCCAAAAGCTCCAGAAGTAAAAGCAGAACCTCTGTCTGTTATTATTCTCTTGGGATTACCAAAAGTCTTTTGTTGCAATTTTAATTTATCCAAAGCATCTTCTGCGGAAGTAGATCTAACGGGATAAAGCCAGGTAAATTTTGTAAAAGCATCCACTATTGTGAGAATATGCTGATATTTCTTGTTAGTAGAAGGCAAAGGTCCGATAAAATCGACGTGATAAGTACTTAATGGCACATCCTCTTTAGGAATGGGGTTGAGGAATCCATCCTTTTTTCCACTCTTTTTGTTGGTCAAAATACATGGCACACAGTTAACAATTACATTTTGCACCTGCTTGCTCAAATTGGGAATGAAAAATTCTTGTTTCACAACTCCTTCTGTCTTGGCAACGGAGAAATGTCCCTTCTCATGTGCTAACTTAATTATCTCAGTTTGCATATCTCTTGGTACAACTATCAATTCACGACCTTCAACATATTTGTAAAGTATTTCGTTTTTATCGAAAAAGTCTGAATTGCTGTTTGTTTCAATCAGTGACCTTAGACTCTGAGTGTATTCATCCTCTTGTTGTGCCCTTTTTAATCTTGCGGTTAGAGTATCGTTAGTAATTATTGCGACTGGATATCTACTAAGGGCATCCACATGTTGCATTCTCTGGCCGGAACGATGCACAATTTCATAATCAAACTCTTCCAGCAATAATGACCATCGCGCTATACGAGTAACCAAATCCTTTTTGTCCATAGTCCTTTGAAACGCTGAGCAATCCGTTATGACTTTGAAATGATTTCCCATAAGGTAGGTACGAAATTTCTTTAAAGCGTTGACAACAGCAAGAACTTCAAGTTCATAGCTGCTATACTTCTCCTCTGCCGGAGTAGTTTTCTTAGACATGTATTGAACTGGATGCAATTTTCCATCTTCTGCCTCTTGGAGTAAGACGGCTCCGTAGCCTTGTTGACTTGCATCCGTGTGCAATTCGGTTGTTTTTCCCTGCTGGAAAATACTTAATACTGGACTTTCAGTCAATAATTGCTTGAGCTTTTCAAATGCTTCTATTTGAAGTCGTTCAAAGACAAATCGATTGTCGTTTCTAATTAGATCACTCAAAGGTTTCGCTATTTTAGAGTATGACGGAATAAATTTTCGAAAATAGCCAGTGAGTCCTAAAAAGCTTTGGACTTGTTTGACAGTCGTTGGTACAGGAAACCTCTTGACAGCTATCGTTTTTGCAACTGAAGGGCGTACCGTTCCATTTTCGACAACGTGACCCAAAAATTCCACCTTTCGTTTTAAAAACTGACATTTTTCAAACTTGATCTCCAACCCATATCTGGATGCGACCTCAAACACCTTCTTTAGTTTTTCCAAACCTTCTTTCTCATCTTTAGCTGGAACGATCAAATCGTCCAAATAAATTATTACGATGCCTTTTCGCATGAGTTCCCTAAAAATGCTGTACACATATCTTTGGAATACGCTTGGGCTTGTACTGAGACCAAAAGGTACCTTATTAAATTCGAACTGCCCGTCTGGTACAACAAAGGAGGTGAAATGCTTGCAATCCTCGTTTACGTCGACATGAAAAAACCCATTTTTCAAGTCTAACGTGGAATACACTTTGGCGTCTTGCAGCCTATCCAATACGTCCTCTATCAGTGGCAAGGGGAAGCGATCCTTGACTAGTTTTCGGTTCAGTTTCCTATAGTCAATGCATAGTCTGTTGGTACCGTCTTTCTTCTTGACTAACACGATTGGACTTGCATATTCAGAAGAGCTTGGTCTCACGATTCCCTTATCCAACCATTCGTCGATCTGCTTGTTGACGGTCTGATTCTCCAGAAACGACAAACGGCGTGCTGTTTGGTAAACTGGTATATCATCCTTCAGGATAATTCTCATGGATACATTTGTCGTTTCGGTCTTCTTAGGTGTATAGCTGTTGATTAGTTCAGAGAGTTCCTTTCTTATTTGAGGATTGATAACATGTTTAACTTCGATTTCGTCTTCAGTTCTTGCCTCATAAACCTGTGTATTCACAAACCACACCTTCTCTTCGTGTTTACGGAAATAAACACCTTTTTTATCAAAGCCAACAAAAGCTTGTTCCAAAATGTCCGATCCTATCACTGCCTGGAACTCCAAATGCACCGCAGGCACGACATGCCATATTACGGAATATTTCTCTCCATCCAATTCGATTTCTCGTTGGAACGATCCTTTTGTTTTGACTTCGTACTTTCCCAATCCAGATAACACGACAATGTCCTTCGAGAGCTTCGATTGCTCGATGATTCCTTTGCTTACATCTTCACGAATGAGCGAAACTGAGCTTCCAGTGTCGATTAGAGCCTCAAAAGTCTTGTTTCCGATGGTTATTTTCCTGGTCTTAATTCTGTCTTGCTGAATTCGAGAACAGATCTGGACCGGAGAGCTTGAAGATTTATTGATTTTCGTACCCTTGTTGCGCTTTGTACAATCTACGGCATAGTGACCTGGTCCCCTGCAGTAGCTACATGTTACCTGTTTAACTCTTTTATCGTAAGTTCTCGTCGATTGAAAGCATTTTCTATCATTCCAATTATTTCCAAGGTGAAAACGTTCTTGCCTTCGAGAACAATTATCGTTATTGTTCGATCTCTTAGCAAATGAGTTTAACTGCTTTGGCCCTATAGTTCTTCGGACGTCCTCATAATCTTCAAATTTTTTCGCTAGCTCAATAGATGAGTTAATAGTAGACCATTCGTCCAAAAAGTGTTCCTGAAAATCATACGGCGCCCTCTTCTTCATTTGATCGGCTATGATTAATTCTCGTAATTGGTCGTAGGTGTTAACTTTTAAGCCCAAAGTCCATCCATCAAAATACGTCTGTAATTCGTGTTGAAAATCTTGCCATGTTCGTTCATCGGACTTTTGGTGAAACAAAAATAACTGACGAAATTTTTCCGGAGAGAGAGATAATTTAAATCTTTGTAAGAGCAACTTCTTTATATGATCGTAATCGTTACACTTACCAGTTGGTTCTCTTGCGATCAGATGGGCAATTTCGACGGGTATTAAACCTATAAGTTTTTGAACCCAATCTTTTTTCGGTAAGGAAGTTAGTTCTGCATGACGCTCAAATAAGGTAAGATTCAAACCAATATCTTCCTTCATATTAAACTTATGAAAAGTTTCGTGAAACAGTTTATTCGATGCTTGAACGTTTTCGGTGTTATTCGGCATACCGGCAGTCTGTTGCGCTTGTATTCGCAACTTCTCTAATTCGTACTCTCGTCTTTCTCTCTCATCCTTTCGCATATCCTCTCTCTCAGCCCTCTCTCTCTCAGCCCTTTCTCTCTCAGCCCTTTCTCTCTCAGCCCTTTCTGTCTCAGCCCTTTCTCTCTCAGCCCTTTCTGTACGTTCCTCCACTATGCTATCAAGCATCTTTTTAACATCGTCTTCAACGTAATCTGGGCTTTTTACGATCAGCTCCTTTAACTTCAATTTTGTGATACCTGCTTCGATAGTAAGATCCAAATCCTCGGCGAGTGACACCAAATCCTCTTTCCTTTTCGCGAGTAAGAATGCCATTTTTATACTCAGAATGGTGACCCAGAGAACAACTTAAATTTTTACCCAAGTTAAATGAGACAAAACCATTAAAATGACACGCAAAAAGTTTACTCACTTAAAATGAAACAAAAGATAATTTAAATAAGATGCAATTATCAATTATAAACAATTATAGACAAAAATGGACTTTTTAAAGAATTCCCGGAACTTAAATCCTTTTACAAAACACAACAGTATTACAGTTAATATCAATTTTATTTTTTATTAAAAAAAACAACGCGTTCCTCTCATTTATCAAAAATAGATTAAGAAAAAACACGGAAAGTACTCAGTTATTAATCCAAAACTGAAGGAACATCAAATATTTATGTCTGCAATTAAACCAATAATAGTACCTAGTACTTCAAAATTCAATTTCAGATTCACAGAACAGGAAATATACACACAAAATCATTCATTTATATAATTTTCGCCTATTACTCACACAATACCAAAAAAAGGATACTAGCACAATTCAATGTAATTCTGAAGACACTTTACCTTGACCTCAATGACACAAGAAATCTTGTTTCGTGTTGATAACTCGCAATTCGATGCAGTTCCAAAGGTTCTCTCGTCAGTGTTGACCTCAATGATCAAGGTAATCCCGTTCAGTATCTCGTTGAGTCGCTGGGCTTCCAGTTTTGTTTGACTGTAGCTGACGTGGAAATTCGCCAAGATTCCGTGTTTCTAACCAAGTCAATGGACTCCTTTTTCTTGTTGACTGTTCTCGCTGAAGTATTTCCGTATCGCTCGTAAAATTTCTTATCCAGCTGAAGGCTTCGCCGGGTTTCTATTCGATGCAAGGCAAGGTCTATGTACCACTCAGGAAATCAAAAATCGATGAGGAGGTAAAACTTTTAAAAAATGCTCTTAGATAAAACTTTGAATAGTTTAAAAAATTCTCGGTCGAACCCCCAATTTGTGGGACGGCGTCTAGGGGAAGGTTCGATTTTAATGTTAAAATAAGCACGCAGAGTTAAAATAACTTAATTTATTAATAACACAACTAAAACATTAACTATTTACAAGGGGTTTTAAATTATTCGAGATAACACCATACTAATTCCGAAAACACGTACTCTTTCTCAAAACAACGGAGAGAGCGATTTCCTCTGACCTGCCTTCGTTCAAGCTTTGGTGCAACTCCCAGTTTCTTCTTTCTGCCACCTTTATAAATACATGATCTCATCGTATCGCGCAGCTAAAACTCACGTGGTTTCGATTAGTGGTGCCATCTCTTACAATAAAAATCAAAAGAAGTAAAAGAAAACTTGCACTCCTTTCCTACATGTATATGTATATATGTATATGTATGTATTATATATATATATATGTATATATGTATATATAGATATGTATATATATATTATATATATATATATATATATATATATATATATATATATTCGAGGGTTGATCAGAAAAAAAGGTTACATTTCGAATAGAGAAATATTTATAAACAATAGACAGAAAATACAAATAAGAATTAAGAGACATACGTTTCCATCCTATTTCGACATATTCTTAAAGCCTATTTAGGCATTTATCAGAATGCAAAACCAAGTTGCTTAACCTGTCTTCGTAGAAATCAGGCCCCTGTTTATTGAGCCAGGTGTCGGTGGATGTTTTCACAGCACTTTCTTTGAATATCGCAGCACATCAGAAACAATATGGTACCCGCTACCATAGCTCAGTCTCAGTTCTGACGAGATTTCATTCAGAACCGTCGATCCTTTTGAATCATTTCTTCAATTCGTGCCGAGTTGATTTCTGTCGTTGAAGAGTTCGGCAGGCCGTTCCTTGCAATAAATAGTGTGTGGGTTTCGACATCCCTGATTGTGTGCCTGATTGAAAAGAGTGACACCATTTCACTAGATGTTGTAAAGCCCTCGTGTTGCTAATCAGTGCGAAGTTAATATTTACTCACTCGCTACATGTTGTCTGCTTATTGCTTCTTCACTTTAAACTTCCACGATTTGACTGTGAATGCCAGATGCGGACACATTCTTTACCCATAAAAATCGAATCACGGCTCGCACTTCCAAACGATACAAATTTCCTAAGACCATGCCATTTCAATCATCATTAACCGTCTGGAAACTTTCACTACCTACACGCAAACCAGCTGTATAATAAGTAGAGCCATTTGTCTCCACTCTGGGAAAGCAAAATTTCTCCATAATATGTAGTTTTTAAATACAAACTTTGTAAAGGCTTTTAACCTTTTTTTCTGTTCATTCCTGGTATATATTTAAAACACAAAATTAAATTTACCAAAGTACATTTTATTTACATAGATATGTGTATATTTAATTAATAAAAATCAATGAGAGAAATGAAAACACTCACAAAACTTAATGATATTTATTGCAACATTTTCAAGTTTTTTGAAAAAACAAAATATTTTTTGAGATTTTAGAGAATAATCTGATATTTTTTTAACATTGTCTCTTTTAGCATCAAATAGTTAGATGTCGTCCAATTTGTTATTTATTTCAAAATTGGAATGTGAGTCGAAATAACTGCGCGTACTTTTCACAATGTTCCTCATTGTGCATATTCATTTCATTTCCATCGTCGGAATCTGTATCAATGATTTGTTTGAGTATTGAGCAAACTCCAAACTATCTCTTGCTTCTATAATTGGAGTTGTACATTGATTGGAGTGATGTACATTATCAGCATCTACAGTAATGAATTCTTCCGTTGGTACATGAGAACAGTCCTATACTACAGAAACTATCATTCTCTAGAAGGGAAATCTTTCAACTACCGGGGAAAAGTTACGGAACTCATTCGCAGTGCCACATACGCATGTTGTTACGCGGTTTTTTAGGTGAAAAGAAAGTGCTTATTTTTTTCCCACTTAAAAATTGCTTATTTTCACTCTGAAAAAGAAAGAAAAGAATTAAATGATAAAATGAAAAGAAAAATTAATCTCTAGTGTTACAATTTAATAAAAAATAAATTATAATTTATCTGTTCTGTGATATATCTTGAAACATGGTTGAACACATAAACCAGTATCACAATCAACGCTATTCGTACAAAAAAAACTCCTATTGCACACAGTAAGCGAAAATGATAGCAAAAGAAGAAACGAAAAAAACACACTCAAACAAGAAAAATAAAGAAAACGCTGAGCTGTGAATTTTATCATTCCTGGAGTATACACTTTCAAATTCCTTCCCCACCTTTTCTCCGAAATAAGTAAACTCTTAAGAAGCACTGTCAATGTCATTTCATTGTATTCCAAAGCCGTGGGACTAGTTTTAAACACAGCAGTTCAATACAAAAAGTCCTTCTTTGGAAGGACGTGTATACACGTCCGGGCACTAAACACACCAGCTCAGAAGGACGTGTATACACGCCCGCGGCACTTAAGGAGTTAAGAGAAACCTAAATACATAGTAGTTTGTCGAGACCATTGTATTGTTCGTGTTAATCGATATTTCCTCTTAAGCATTTTTGAGTAAACGTATTCCCTGCATATAAATATGCAACATTTTGAAGGGAACATGGATGCTTAATTGGATCAAGTTTTTAATTCAAATATGAAAGCAGCTCTTGCGATCGAAACAACTCCAACTGTCCTTGATTAGGAGTTTGATAGTATACAGTAAAATACCTTTAACATGAATACGCTTGTAACGAGCAATCGGTTAACACGAAATAATATAATAATTCCGACAAACCACTTTGTATTTAAATGCGTTTTTTTTTCAATAAACATGATTAAAAATTACTTAACATGAAAAGATTTCCGATCTGAGAATGAACAAAATACGGAAAACACCATCTGGATTAGATTGGATTATTGTGTTATCGGAAGAAGTATTTCCAGTACATGATGATAATGTGGGTACATCCCCAGTTGTGGTAGACAAATATATTTTGGAGTTTGTTCAAAGCTCAAAAAATATTACTGATGCACTTTTCGACGATGAAACTTAAATGAATAATGCAGCTCCTGTACCCACATCACCCTAAATGAGGAATATCGTGAAAATTATGCAAAGTTATATGGACGCAGATCTCAATAGTGAAATGAATAACAAAATGGACGATTATTGAGCAATTTGTTGACATTCTGATACTAAAAAAACAACGCAAAGAAAAACTATCAGGCTTCTTTCCAAAAACTCAATAAAACCTTCATTTTTTAAAAAAAAATTAGAAACATTTCTTTTAAATTTCTTTAAGACGATGTAAATTTGTTTAATTGTTTTTTTTATATAAATATATGCATATGTGCATATCTGTGAATAAAATACATTCTGATAAACTTAATTTTGTTAGTATATGATTCTTTTGCAATATCTCTTAACAAGAAGTTCTATTACCACGAAAAAGTATTTCAGTCTCTTTAGTGTCGTGTTAAGCGATTTTAACTGCATTTATTTCAATTATCCTAATTTATCATCTGCAGCGTAGTCACTGCATCGGATGTAGTGTAACGCGTGGAAAATTTCAGTTTATGACTATAAAAAGGAAATGAGATGGGTTGGCATTTAAAGGCTGGATCATCTTTTCAGAGATATTATTAGCTGCCTAATTTTATACGCGGATATACATACGATGGAAAAATAAATACTACACGGGAAATAGAATGTTTTTTAGATTACAACTTAATAATCCTTACATTTATTTATATATATATATATATATATATATATTTACTCTTATTTATGTAATTCTTTCATTATATTTTACTGTTGAATGATTATTATTTCTTACCGATGGAATTTTTATGCGGTCTTGAATAAATTATGTTACACTGAAGTTGTTGCTGTTTGTTGAGTTTTAAAGACAGAATTAATATGTTAATCTCTGGGTTAAACTAACACATCATTGCAAGTAAGAATGAGTGAAAAACTGTTGCAATATAAAATTCTTATTGAAGCACAGATAAAGTATGGGGAAAAAATAATAAATACATAAGTTCAAAAACGCAAGTCTAAAAAGATTCCACAAAACATGTTATATAATGCATGTTAAATGTAAGTTAAAATGTGAAAAATAAATTAATTACCTACAACGATATTTTTATTGTTAGTTATTTTAAATCAAGGGATTATTATTGAAATAGGAAATCTAGCATGTGTGTTATGGTTTTAAAATGCCATTTTTATGATTTACGTGGTTCTAAAAATTAGAACATTTGTATAATATTTGTTCTGTGTGATCCTGACTAGGAACACTCAATACTGAAAAATGTAACGCAAAAAAATAATTCAAATATTTGGAATATATGATGTATTTACAAAACGAAATTTAAAAAAAAATTCCGACACATCTTGATTGGAATTATAACCCTGTTTGAGAAATCGAAGTTTAGTTTCATTTGAGTGCAAAAGAAACTGAAAAATGTCTTTTTGAGAAAAAATTAAACGAGAGAAACACTTAGAAGAAAAATGGGGAAAATATGAATGGTAATAAATTATTTCGATTAAGTTTTAAATTACACTATTATATCAGTACAAGTGAAACAATATAAAAAAGCCTCTAAGCATATATATATTCCATTCCCACTTCCAAAAAACTATCGTCTGTATTTTCCTTCATTTAGAAGCAGCTGCTCATTTTATTGCTTTTGCCGATTGTGAGTGCAATATTAGAAAAACAATTAACTAACTAGATTCTTCCCCATTTAGATTTGAACTAAAGTAAACAATTGGATATGTGTGTGAGTGTGTGTGTGAAAATTTTACCATCTAATTTTTTTCAAAAGCTAGGTTTAAAAAAGTATTTATGGTGAAATATCGTTAAAAATTTTAGCGATTTAAAATTGTTTTAGAAAATCAGGTTTGACAGGATTCATTAGGTTAAATATATTGAAGTGAAATAGAGCATATTAACAGCAATATAGTGAAAACCTTAACATATTCATACTTTCTCTATTTTCTTTTTAAAATAGAAATTTTCACAATTATTTTGCGTACGTTTTACTACAATTCTCCGTAATTTGAATCTGCCATGTATTTTTATCAGTATTGAGTATGATGAATGAGAAGTATGCTAAACAGGAGTTGATGAATGATGAGTTTTATTCAATGACAATGATTTATGATTTTCTCAGTGGAAACTTTGGAACAATTTGTTCAAGTTGAAAATTTTTACTCTTTATTGGTAATTCAACGTATATCAACTGTATATGTATCTCATCAATAATGTATATTTGACATCAATAATTAGAAATGAAATTTACTTTGTTTCTGTGTGTGTCTTCTGTCTACCCCTTGCTTCTGAAACATAAAAGTAACTAAAATATACTCAATAAATCGATCACCGTTTTTACAATCATTACATTAATATGATTTTATAAGGCATTCATTTGATTTTCAAATAATTAATTGTTCTTTACATGCTAAAAAACTTAAGCTTTAGATTTAAGTTTAGTGTGAAGTCTAAATTTTTGCTTTAGTTCATAGTTGTTTAACTAGTGAACACTAATTTACGTGAATTTCTATATTAAAATAATAACCTTTCTACTTCAGAATTCAAAGTAAAGCCCCGTTTGACAGCATTTTGTAAGGTGACCAATAAATTCTTTTTTTTTCAGTAACTACTTAGTTATTAAACAGTTTAATTTAGGAGCTCTATTAATGGAAGTAGGCAAATTGGGATTCCCAAATTGAAGCAGCTGTATTAAAAAGATTTCATGATATAAAATATGTTGATCAGTTGCTTATTGCAGTTTGCATATCTGATTCAGAACTCGGCAGAATCAGAGCTAAAACTGTTGAAGCAATGATATTATGTTTGTGAAATTGAAACTTTTTACAGTGATGCATCGAAATAATTCTTTTTTTCCCTTCAGTTGTAATTGCTGATTTTTTAACCGTAGGTAATAACAATCTATGTAGCTTTTCATATGCAAACAGTCTATATACGTTATGTGATGCAATTATTGTATATAAATTCCAAAAAACAAAAAAACAAAAAAAAGAGTTCTTTATTCCTCTTATTTGATAGTCGTTATTGACGAATTTTATTGTTACGATTAGTTATAGAGTACAGTTTTCATTTTTGCGGAACATCCTTTATGAAAAAAGGAATCCACCATATTTAATCGATAAGATTAAATGCAACGTGTTTCTTTAATTTAATATAACTTTGATGATCCTTTGACTTTGTTCTTTGATGATCGACAAATAGTGTGTCGAACTTTTTCTTGCTTGTGTCTTTTTGACAGAATGCAGTGTGTCTTTGGTACACTTGTGGCTTCATATCTTTCTTGATGGGATTTTTTGGGTTACATTTGAAAATTTTCCTTTCAACTCAAACGTCTCATATTCATCGCTTTTCTTACATTTACTTTGGCTATTATGATAATTATCCATTATTTCATCAAGTTCTTTTCTTGCTTGATCAGCTTCAACTTCATCCAATTGAGATCGTGGTTGTGCTTATATTCTCTTCCTTTACATTTATAAACCACTAGTTGGTGTACCCGTTCTTCGCACGGGTGAATTGAAAAATTAAACAATACAGCTTGAACGATAAAGAAATTTTTAATGAGTTAATTTTACGTGAATTGCAAATTAAACAACAAAAAAAACTTTTTTGCATATCTCAACTGAACAAAGAAAATAAAACAGATGCTAAATTTTAAGTCTGTAGATCTAATAGCTGATAAAAAGGATTTTTTTGTATTAACTCTCCTGTGGGTCAATTTCTGAAAACACCTTCCTAAGCTGATCTCTACTCAGCAAAAGTAACGTATTGTTACAAATTTGTGTAATGAACGCTTAAAATAGTGTAATTTATATCTGGATGTGAAATACGTTAATATTACTTTGTGTTGCCTTTATTTTATGTTAAAATTGTAATATTTGCAAGCAACGCCATTCCTTACATTATAATGGCGATTCTCAATCACTAATATTCTTGCCTGTGTAGGTTCTTTGTTTCAACTGAGGATTTCATTAATTATCAGGCATAAATAACTTCAGTCCATCTTTGATGGCTAGTTACTTTATTGTTCCATATACACAGCCACATGCACACAAAAAAAAGCACAGCATTTAAAGATTACTAAACATAAAAATTAGTTAAGACCATTTTGTTTCTATACTAGCGAGAGTAACTACCATTCGTTTCTCCCTCATGTTTTCGAATTCCCTTCTCTCTCGATTCCGATAGCAGAGCCACCTATATAGTTTTTTTCAGTCCGGTGAATCTTACACACCCCACCAACGGAAGCACATGCGTCATATTTAGTAACCAGGAGCTAAAAGAAAGAGGTTAGTCACACACTCACGAAAGAGTCCTACTCCTGAAACAGAATACCTAAGCCTTAGTTAAAGAGCACTATCCAATTTAATAACACAAGAGGCATGACTTAAAAGGGATTATTAATACACAATATATAGAAAATAAAAGGCTATATATATATATATATATATATATAAATATATATATATATATATATATATAATCATAATAATAAGGTTACATAATCATGAATATAATAAGACTGCTATTTTCACATTCAGTTACTAAATATGCATATAAATAGGAATGTGACCAAATACTGAAAATAGGTACTTAAAAAAAAGCTCAGGTTAAACATCAAAAGGCAATCGAGAGAGGGCGTCAGCATTGCCATGGATTTTTCCCTTACGGTATATAGTTCGTAAATCATAAAGTTGCAAAGTAGAGCCCAACAAGCTAATTTTGTACCATGTGGTTATCCATTTTTCAAAAATGTGAGTGGGTTTTGATCAGACACGACCTGTATTTGAGATACGTAGATACAACAGTCAAACTTTTTCAATGCACTTAGTATGGCATTGGCCTCTCGCTTTATCGTGGACCAGTTCATTTGGAATATGGTTAATTTTTTACTATACAATGCAATTGGATGTTCCATTCCATTTTCATCGTTCTGCGCAAGGCATGCGCCAACTATAGTAGCAGAAGCATCTGTATACAGCTGAAATGGGCGGTTCAACACAGATATATAAAGATCAGGCATTTCGATATGAAGCTTTTCTTCAAACATTGAAAAGTTTCTTCAGCTGTGTCGTCCCAAGAAATTTTATTTGTAATATTCTTCTTAGCTAAATTTGTTTAGTTTTCAAAAATAAATATTTGAAGAAATAGTCACCAGATAAACTCGTAAATTTTTATGTGCCAATATGAACTAATTAAGAAATATATTTGAAAAGGAACATATCCATTTTATATTATTTTTTTTAATGTAATCAAATTTCCCCTTGAGCTCTTGGAACTAGATTATTGTGTAGATGTCTTAAAATATAATAAAGATTCAAAAAATTTTCGAAAACTTTAGAACACTTAAAGTACCGAAACACATTGAAATGACCAAATTCGGTTAAAACACAGATTATTGTTTTTTACTTTATTGAATAGAGCTATCTTTTGGCTTTATAAAAATACTTCTGTTTTGTTTTTATGTTACCTAAAGGCCAAGTTACAACCAATTTTATAAAATTAGAAAACCCGTAGGTAGGTCTTCAATCTACCAGAATTGGTATTTTATATTGCTCAAAATCTAACATAGCGAGTCTGATAACTCAAAATGTTCTAAATGTACTTCTGTCAAACCTTTTTAACCCGATATTTATATTATTTTCTAAAGAATGCACAGCAATTATTTCTTATTGTATGAATATTTTTTGAATTATTTAAATAATGGTCTCATAAAAAGAATTTATCATTTTTTATAATATTTACTCAATTAGCTCTAAAATTTTTAAGTTTTAATAAAATAGAAAAAAAATTAGTACATTCTCTAGATAAATGCATCTTACTTGTTTTACAATACTTTTTCTGGTATAAGTTTATTACTTTTTTCTCGGATTACTTTGGATTTTCTTAAAAATATAGTTCGTTAAATACACTCACTTCCAAAAGTTAAGCTCGAAGAAGTAGAATGAGAAAAAAATCAACAAATACTGCTTTGATTGACACAAAATTTGGCAGTAAAGTAGCATATATATTTAAACATAAAACAAAATGAATAATTATATACAGAAATGAAAACAATATTAAATTTTTGTAAGTTATCAGATAATGTCATACTGGAGACTTAAGCAGAATTATGTGTAAAGTGAAAATAAACAGCATAAAATGAAAAAAAAAGGACATTAATAGGGTATGTGATCCCCCCTCATCTGTATGCAATCTTCTGACCATGCTTCCAATTAGGTGGTCAACCACAGCAGATTTAAGCAATCGCCATTCTTCTTGTAGAGCAGTTTCCAGCAACTCAATAAGAGTGGCTGGAGGTGGCAAACGTGAATATACAGCACGGCTGAGAGCATCCCAAAGATTTTCAATGGGATTAAGGTCGGATGAATATGGTGGCCATGCCATACGCGCAATCCCTTCACTCTCCATGTAGTCATCTACGATGTCAGCTCTATGGGGACTTGCGTTATCGTCCATTAGAACAAAAGTAGGGCCAACTGCTGCAGCGTACAATCTCACAATGGGTTCTAGGACTTCATCTCGATACCGGACAGCCGTCACAGAACCCCGTATAAAGTTGTGCAGGTCGGTGCGGTATCCTAATGAAATCCCTGCCCACACCATAATGCTTCCGCCTCGGAATGTGTGATGTTCGGTGATGTTTTAGGGCTGATTACGCGTTCCTTGTTTACGCCATATCCTTATAGGCTTGTCATCTGGCTCCAGAGGAAATCTTAACTCATCAGTAAACATGACATTGCCCCACTGTCCAATTGCCATGTTCCCGGCACCCCTTTAATCGTGCCGCTCTTGATTGGACGGATAGAGGAACACAAACTCGAGGTACTAGGGCATACTGTCCATTCATATGTTATCTTCGGCGTACGGTAGCTGCAGATATAGCCTTACCAATGGACGCTGTAACCATAGATGTCAAATGTGTGGAGGTCGCTCTGCGATTCCGCTTGGCTACAAAAGCAATATATCGATCTTCTGCGGGGGTTATAATCCTTGGGCAACCGCCTAAAGGCCTTCGGACAAATGTCTGTGTGGTTTGGAATTGTTTCTATAAACGTGAAATTACAGAATGATGAAGCCGAAGAAAAGAGCAACATCTCTGTGATCAACTGTCCTGCTTCAATGATTGTCCTTTGAAAGTGCCTCACTGCACACCAGTGCTCAGAATCTTCCATTCGTTTTCTGGAAGTCATAGAAACACGTATGTCTTGAAAACAAATTGCAGGAAAGTTTTAAACACCTTCTATCAGCACTTACAATCAATTTCTGTAACCCTTCATAAAGCTGGCTTCTTATAAGACTGCCCTTTTTGCATATTTCTTGACATGAAAGCACGATTGGATGTTACCTAACATATTTACATACTTCCATCTACCTCTGCAGGGAATTGCATCCTCTTCAATTTTGATTGGCTTCCGGAAATTAGCATTTTCCTCTCCGCGCTTAACTTTTGAAAGTGAGTGTATTAATATTTATTGGTATGTATTCAAAAAAAAATTATAATGTTTAGTGTGCTATTTTTTATAAAACTACTCCGAACGTGTTCGGATACCTTAAACTTAATTTCATCGAAAAACAGTAATCACCAGTGCTACGCCATCTTCTAGAAAATTTTTGAATCTGTGCTTAGAGTTTTATTAATTTTTACCTAATAACAATATTGATGAAATATTCTGCTTTTTACGTACTTTAAATTACAAACAAATTCCCTATAATTTGTAATATATGTATAGCAATTAAATTTCATTGGATTTACACTTTCTTAAATAACATTTAAGATTTGTGAGGAGAAATAAGTTTTTATAATCTAAAAAAAGAAACTGTAATTATAAGTTTTTGAGCTTTCTGATCTGTTCAGATTGAAGTTAAAACACTGGTAATTCATAAAAATTTGGATTAAAAACTCGATTTATATTTTCTTTTAAAAAATATTTTCCTTATATAAAATGCAATTTTATTTATTATTTTCTAAATAAAAATGATAGCTTTATTTATTAGACATGCTAATAATTTTTACGTAAAAGTATTTAAAGTGATCATTTTTATAATAAAAATTAATTTATATTTCATAATTATGCATTTCCTTCAATTAGCGTTATTTAATATTCAAAGATTTAGTAAAGATTTTTAATAAAATTTGCAAAGAATTATAAAATATGAATATAAATTTCAATCTTCCTTTTTATGTTCATAATGAAACCTTAAAGCAGCGTTTGAGAAACTGTGGGGCGCGCCCCCCTTGGGATGCGGGATAACTGTACGAGGGGGACGCAAACATATTGAAAAGTCGAAAACTAAATATTATTTAAGAAAATTACTATAATTTACCGAAATGGATACTAAAAAATACATTATGACATAATAAAACAAGATATCAATCATTGGCATGTCCAAGTGATTTTAGCGCGTTTTTCACATGTTGTATTTTACAATAATGCAACTAATGAACTTTTTACTAACAGAAAATAGTGTGTACTGAAAGAATCCAATTTAAGAAATAAAATCAGAGCCTTTTATACTTGTTTCTGAACTTTTTTTGCGAAGATTTCCTCCAAAATGCAGGTAGATTTTTTTAAAAAAAACTTTTTGCAAACAATAAATTTACTAGGTAAAATTTGAGAAAATTTTGTTATAAACTAGCGAAATTCAGGAAAATTTGTAGGAAAATTCGGCAAAACTATGTGAAAAATTAAATATGATTCGGTTCATGTAGGGCACAAATGTGACCCAATGCCGAAAAACCGAGGTCAATTGGTTGCTTATTGGCTGAGAAAAAGGTACGACAAGATATGGAAGGAAGACGAAGATGAAATTTGCGTCCTAATAGCGCTTTTGTTCCACTACGTGAAAAACGCTCTAAAAATAAAAGCCACATTTACACCGATATAATGCACTTATAAATGCATCGGTGCTACACAATGTATCTTGTAGTCAATTTAGCAATACTAAGTCAAAAACAAGTTTAATAATTTTTAGTGACTCCATGATCTTGTTATATACAAAAATTAACACTTACCTTGATAATTTGCACGGTTTATAATTAATTCCTTGGCTGCCGATTAAAAGTTACACCATTCGATCCCCAATGCCACCGTTTTCCAAGTAGGCGTGTGTATGTGATGTATTGAGGGAGGGGAGGGAAGAAAGAGAATAAATATAAGCAAATTCCTCACAAACCCTGTCGAGTCCCATTTTATGTATTCCATTACCTTCGGAATAATTTTATGAATAACAGTGCTCAGAAAAGATTGTACTTTGAAGAGACGTATATATACGTTCAGGGGAAATAACACTTTGGCTGAGCGAGACGTTTATATACGTTCTTAGGAGGTTTAAACCGTATTGTAGATTTAGCATCAAAGTATAGTATTATTGAATTCAATTAATTGTTATTGTATCAAAGTGGGCGCGATGAAAATTATGATTGAATATTGGGTCGCCAACATTGGAAGTTTGAAAAGCATTGCCTTAAAGTAATTTATACAAACAACTTCTTAACAAACTAATTGAGAAATAATCTCTATGAACTTCTTACTTCTTCTGATTCAAATCTATTGACTTCTTATTTTTTCTTTTCTTCTAATCTATCAACTTCTTAAATAATTCTTAACTTAAAAAGTGTTTCGAAGTATTCTATAAATTCACATAAAAGAAAAAAATTGGCATTGTTTTTTTCAAATTCTGAACTGTTTCTAAAGAATAACTAAACAAAATAAGTGGTCTTGATACTTTTTACAAATATTCTTTATTTACTTTATTATAACTTCTAGATGTGTCTAGCTTATTTATGAGTTAACTCAAAAAATATTCATAAAAGTGCTCTTTAAAAGAAATAGTTTATTTCTGAATAGATTGCCACTTTGTCTACCAGAAATTAATGACAATTATGCATGATTGGTGAAAGAAATAGATTGGTACTAGTTTTCATTGAATATATTTTTGCATTAGATTGAGTTTTGAAACTGAAGTAAAATTATCTATTTTATAATTTATTCTTGTTTCATTGTAGCTACAAAAAAATTTCGATTAATCTTTTAGCAATTCCACGGATCTTTTAACAATGAACTTTTAAAACAATCAAAAGCAAAAGAAGCTAACTCTTATTTGAAGATCGAACACTTCATTTAGCAAATAATTCTATTAGGACAATTATTTTAGATTTCTTTTCACCTTACGAACTAGAATCATTTTCTTCAACCCCGTCTGGGTAATTAAGATTATTACGTGTTCTTCGCCATTCATTGACAGAAAGTCTCAAGAAAGTTTCGAAGTACAAATTACGTGATTAAATTAGCCATTTTGCGCAATGAATCCAGTTCTGGAAAGAAAGCACTCACGATGGAAATAATTTCCTTGAATACTTCGCCCTTAGCAACTGTTGTCAAGAAAAGTTCGCAAAGAATTTCATCGAAATATTACTCGGGCCTAATGTTCTCTAAGTGGAGTTGTTTATCGGAAATGATTAAAACTTACGAAACTTTTACTTCATTCCACAAAACTAAGGCGCCTCTCTGGGGAATGTTCTTGATTATCATAAAGAGAATTCGTAATTGAGTGACATGGGATTTCCGTACTATTTTCATAAATGGTACAATATTTTTAATGATGCGTTTATTGTTTGAATATGAGGAAGCTTTTATACAAATAAATCCTATATTATCTTAATTTACAAGGTTATATTTATGATGTATACCTCAGTGAGAATATTTTATGAATATAAATAAAATTTTCATGTATTTAACCTACTCGGTTCTCTTGTATCACATGTAATACAAAAGTTTCATAATTTTTTTGTGAAGGCTGAACAGCAAAAACAAATTTGATGCCGGTTGCATCACATGAAATACAAAGTGAAGTACCTGATATAATTTCCTCCTTTAGTCAACACAAGGCAATACCTGTCCATGACAGCGATTTCTAGTAGCGTCTCTAAATAATAAAAAAAAGATATGTGCACGTAGTATTTTTTTCTTATATATACACAAATATTAAACTATTTTTAAAATATGCTTTTTCTTTGTATATATAATTTATAGTAGTTAACAGCAAAAAAGGAAATTATTAGTGAAAAATTAAAGCATTATGACTTGTGACATTTGTTTGTATCACTTGTGATATAATGGGACCCAATCACTTATGAACGAACTTTTAAAATAAATTTTGTTTTAATCTTTAGTTATATTTTGAGGGGGATTTGAAGATTGATAGAAGTATTTCCTGAGTTAAAATCTTTAGTTGAGGTGCTTGGTTTTCATTTTCACCCATTTTTTCCGTTACTTTTTTATTTAATAAGTATTTTTGTAATGGAGTATATTCGACACCAGATGGAATTTTAGCGCTAAAGAATCGTGATGATTCTGATTTGAGTTCAATTTGAGGAATAAGAACTGCTTGATCTTAACAGCTGTACAGTGTACAGGCTGCAAGGTTTTTCTGTGCTTTACAACTACTAGAAATGGTTTCAAAGCATTTCACGAAAATAAAAAATAATGTTATTGTAATAATATTACTAATATCTACCCCTAAGGCACCAATATAATTTAATTTTCATGTTGAATTTATGATTGTATGTATTACGTGATTAAAGACAAAGATTAAATTAATTACTTCAATCTACTTGATACTTTAAAAAATTCTGATTGCAGTGCCTTGTTCCTGATGTATCACATGTAATACATCTCCCCCCAAGCTTCTATAAATTAAAAATAAATTTTATTGCCCTTTTTTTAATCAAAGTGATCAAAACATTTATTTAAGTATCTTTTACAAAATATCAAGCTTGAATAGTTTTTTAAAGCATTAACTGTGTTTAGTGACAATATGGTAGTATATTTTTTGTTGAGTCTCAAGCTTATTATTTTGATTTTAGTAAAATGTTTGAAAAATAGCATGGCAATATGGCATGAATAATTGTTTGTATCATAAACATAATCTCCACTGAACATCCGGTATAGTGGTTAGTGAGACTGACTGCTATACCGTAGGGCTTGGGTTTGAGTCCAGCAGAAGACATAGATGTTTGTAAATGTATGATGCCTTCGTAGCATGGGGTACTCTAAATAACCATCGAGCGGCAAGTCCTCTCGTGAGGTTGGTGGAAGTGGAAGAGAGGTGGGAGGCCCCTGACCCCTCTCAGGGTTTTCTCCCTTAAAATTGGGGTGGAATCGAGCAAAATCGTACTGTCACCTGCATGGTGCTCAAAGCTACGGCTAACGACAGGCGTACAATATAGCCCAATGCCATGATGAATTTCATGGGCCTCGGTCTGACTACGTCAGACAGGTGGCCTTAGAAACAAAAACAATTACAATTTATAAGAAAATATTTGATTTAACGATTTTGATTTATTTATTTTTGCTTGTAACCCATGTATATGTATTATGTAAAACACATTTTTGTATTCAAAACACTACAAGACTAACCGTTTTTTTTAAAAGAAAAACTAAAAAAAAATATGAAAGGATTTTAAAATGCTGCTTCTTTCACAATAACTGAGGAACATAAACAATATCTTACAAAACTATGTATAACAAATGTTGATATGAATTTTCTGCTAATATGACTGATATTAGTAGAATACATATTTTTATGAATTCGAATTGAACTATTCTTAAAAATGTACACATTTAAATTTATCTATTTCCTTAATATACGATTTTTTATTTTAAATCAAAATTGCATACGAACTTTTGTTACATGTACAAATAGAAATAGGTAGAAAATAAAATTTAAAATATTCGGCGTAATTGAAAAAACCTTAAAATTTTAAATGAAAATAAACCAGTTATTTTTTCTTTCTGAGAGAAATCAGTTTGAAGTTTTTGTTCGCCAGTGTGATGTCAATAAAAAGGAACATAAAAGTCATCATAATTCTGGATTATTTTAACTTAGAGTTCAAATTTTGTGAGAATATAGATAATAATATAAGAAAATATTTAGGCTAAAATAAAATTATTTGAATTTTTGAGGCATTTTTTAATAATTGTGTGCACTGTACTGTGTATCCTTTAGGATTCAACCTTTCAACTTTTCAAACTTTCAATATTTGCAACTTAATTTTCAATCACAATTTTCAACGCCCCTCCTCCCTCCATACAATAACATTGTATTAAAATCAATAATAATGTACATTGACGTAAGGCTACGGTATGAATTAAATTATAAATCGTACAAATTAACAAGATAAGTATTACAAATTATTTAAGTGAGTGATGAGTGATTTTGGGATTTATTGGCGCAAGAGCCGATTTCGGCTATACTGCGCCACAACATTTGTTTTAATATCTGTGGTCTAGACGGGAAGAGAAAGAACGAATGAATTGAATGACAAGAAAGAGGGTCGAAAATATGAAGGATCACTAGGGTACCCCGGGTACAATTTATTTAAGGCAAGCCCCACCCACCACCATGTGGTCACTAGTAAATATTAAACATGTTTTTAATTCAGTATTTTATGAAAAAATTATTAAATGTATTGTGTACTGATACATTTATAAATGTATTATATCAGTGGAAATGTGTTTTTCTTTAAAATTTTTTTTATTATGTCTGAATGTATATTTTTTGTTTTGCTTTCTATCAGTAGATTAAAAAATTTTAAAAAATAATCCTTCATTTTCGCCCCACTGGTAGGATTTTCTAACGCTACCTTCGGGGGCGCTCCCCACAGTTTAAGAAATGCTGCCTTAAGAGCTTCTTTCTTAGATTTAAAAAAAGATTCTATTGGAGAATTCAAGTTCAACACAAATAACACTATTTTATGCTGAACCGTAGACCCTTCACTCTTTATTAAAATATTTATATATTCTAAATTATTCATTCTTTTAAAAGGAAATGCAAGTTTGTTTTTCTAATTCATTGTGCAGCATTTCTTGAATTATGAAAGTTCTAATAAGCTGTTTCAAAGCCATTCCAGATTATGCACTGATTCATTAGCGTCGAAAAGAAAAGAAAAGTTTTTGAAGCAAACTTAAAACAAAATGAACGCTCCGTCTTTTATCACATGTTGGAGTACTTTTCCTTAATTAAAAGTATCCTTTTATAATAAAGAGTTATTTGCACAGCCTCCAGGAACATTCCTTCTGACATACGCTGCTATTTAAAAAAGGAATTCAAATTTTTTACAGGAACTACAATCTTTTACTAAATCCTTTCTTAGCTAAATTAAAACAAATTATATCTTTGCCAATTACAAACAGTCGTGATTCAGCGACTTTTAATGAAGAATCATTGTACGATATTGTTTGAAAAATATGCCATATTACTTGGACAGAATTAGATTATTTTGTTGAATTTATTATTCTATAAAACCAATAAACAAAATAAAAAAATTACCTTTGTTCTATAAATAAATTAAAGTTTCAAACCTCTATAGTGCTTACTTCTCAATTTTAGAAAAAAATAATGGAGCATATATTTTTTTTTTTTTAAATGAAAATTTTGCATTAGATTTTACTGAACTAATAAAATAGAAGCTGTGATTTTTTAAATCTAAATGTTTAAATAAGGTAGCAACCTGTATCAAAATACATTTCACACAATTTGCATGCAGTTATCTTCTTAATTACTTGTGCAAAGAAATGCATTTACGATATATTGCATTTTTTTATAAATATCATTATAGAAATTATCTTAGTTATAATAGTTAATTTTATATATATATATATATGACATCGCTTTATTCCTGCACCGTTCAAACGATCACTATGAAAATTGGCATGTATATGTATTTTTTTGTGAAAAGGTTTTTATGCTATTCTCTTTGTTGCAGCTCCCCACGAAGTGGCTACATAATATCAACTTCTGCACCGTTCACGTAATTGCCAAGTTGCCAGCATTGTCGCTTCGCTATATTAAGAAGATTTTAATTTTTACTATTGTCTTAAATTTCTAGAATTTAACAAACAACCCTACGTTATATAAATACAAACTCTACATGAATGCCTTAAATAATTAAAATTTATTTATAAATGAATTTCATAAATGTTAAAGTTTATTCACACACACACACTTTTCTTAATGGTTATGTTGTAGTCTTTTTGATTTTCCCGCTCAGTTGGGGAAAGAGAAAGTCTCGAAATATACCTAAATTTGTTGATCTAAAACACTTGACAACGTTGATCGAGGTCCCAGAGTTGTCAAATTTCGCCATGGCGTCGAACCAGAACTTAACCGAAAGCCGGAAAAAAAAAACTTATTTTGGTCTGAATGAAAACCGGAACTGAGCAAAAAAAATATATATATCTGTACTTCTCGGTTTGATACATCTTCAGTCATGTAACCAGCTTATCAATATTTCTTAATTTAACGTCAACTTTATAATTATATCATCATTTCATGTACATTGCTTCCTGATTTCCTGTTTTGATGTTCATTAGTACTTATCTGTTTCAGTTTCGCATGAAACTACTTGCAGAAGTCAAATTTAATTCAATTAAATGAACTAGAAGTATAGATAATTTGTTAAGAAAAAATAAAAATTCTTAATTTTGATATAATTATATTTTTTTGTTTATGGTAGAATTATATTTTTCTACAAATAAGAATATACATAAAATAAAATTATTCAATCGGAACTGAACCGAAAACCGTTATTTTTGGTGGAACGACAACCGGAACCAAACTGATATATTTTTTTTAGTTGAACTGGAACCAAAAGTGGAGCAAAAAAAATTACAGTTCGTGCCCTGAATTTTGCACCTCTTAAAGCAACTCTTTTCATTTATTGCGTTGATATTTCATTTATAAGTAGCAACCACGCCATGAAAACCAAAATTTTAAATGTTGCAACCAAGATCTTAGACTACACGGTGAATTCTTTCGGCCGAATCCATGCGATTGGTTTACCAACTGTCTTGAGTGCTCCGCAATTTCTGTCTAATGGACGACCTGGTCTACTAGATTATTGTTGTTAAGTTATGACTCCTGCAAGTTTCCGCACTTCACGATAACATCAGTCACAGTAAAACGAGACAATCCTAACACAACAGAAATATCTCGAATGGCTTATTCACAGCGGTGAAAACCGATCATCACGTTCAAAATAATTTGGCTTGTATTTTCCTCTCTGTGGGCTATTTTAAGTATAAAATTGCAATTAACTCGTGAAGTCTGAATTCCTTTATTCCTGTCTAGGAGTTAACAGCTAGACTCAAATGGTTTGACTTGTTATTTAGAGTAGTGTCCCTATAGATTTGATCATATAGCATTGAGGGTGTTATTGAATTCAACCGACAAATTCAGAGGAGTGATAGTAGGCAGCATGAGAATGAAAAATCATCAAATAATATGGGGTCGTAAACCACGTTTAGTGGGAGCAAATTGGCAAGGGAGTGAGTGAGTGAATATTATCGTAGCACTGTTAAGCTATACACGAGGGCTTTAGGAGTAAATTGGCAAAAACATTTATGAAGGCATGCTATAGTATAAGGGAATGAAAGGGGCAATGAAATGCATTCATTAGACGTAAAGCACGTCTACAATACGAACGATGTATCAAAGCCTGACGTCAGAAATGTAACGACAAGTGATTGTCATAGGAATTGCTCGAAGTTGCAGCAGCGTAGGTCATAGTACATCTGACACCGATGGAATGCGGTGCGTTCAAATTCAGTTGTATTTCTGATGACAAGTTTTTATGCATTGTTAGTGCTATGATGCTTAACATATATTTAAGGTGATATAGTACCATCTTCACAATTTTTTCATTTTTAATATTTGATATTTGGTCTTAAATGTATTTTAAAAAAGTTAATATTTATTAATAATTTTATACAAATTTTTTTTAATTTGTTGCAAAATGTTTGTAAAATTTAAATTTTTTGACTTTTTTAAACATTTTAAAAATTTCTAAGGCTTTTTTAAATATGTCTCTTTTTTTCCAAGTACTTTATAATATACTACATAAAACTGTGTATGGGTTTTTTTCTACTGCTTCTCTTTAATTTTTTATTAATTTTTTTATATTTAAACTTCCAAAAATTCTAAAAAAAAACATTAATTTTGACTTTGAATTTTTTTAGAAAAAGTACTAAAAATAATAAGAGTTAATTCCATGCATAGATTTACAAAATATACATTTCAAAAAACATGTATAAAAAATTTCAAGTGCATACAAAAAAGCCTTAGGGTTTGGAATAATAGTATATGTACAAAAATTCAACATGGAGAAATATGAGTTTGAAGTTTTCATCCCATGAATAGCATGATATAATATTCACCGAATAGTCTGAAACTTTTATGAAATGTTAATTATCTTATTTAAAACTACTTACTATAGAAAATTGCACAAATGTAGAACAATTAAACAGTATACTGCCATGATGAATATATAGAAGAAAACGAATAAAAGATCAATATTTCATAAAACTTTATCTTAATAATTATAAAAAAATAAATACACACATTTCAGAGCTAATTACATGCTCAGAGCTAATGCACAACATGTACAAAAGATGTTTATGCCTTTATTTTTTATTTCCATGATTTTAAAAGCCTTCGTATGTTCAATATTGCACACGAATGAAAGCAAAATCAAAAAGCAATGTATAGGTAAAATATATCAAAATCTAAGAACTGCATATGTGCATTTGTTTAAATAAAGATCTTAAAATATTTTAATAATAAAAGTGTTGAATTTCACACGCATGGGATGTATATTTATACATCGCCAAAAACAAATGGATAAAAATGGGAGAGTTTCTATTCTTGCGAATTAGATTTTTAATTATCTGAGTTATCAAAATGGGATTTAGAATTTGTGCTTTGGTAGAATCCGTTTTGAAGTTTTAATTTCATTCATCATAATATCATAAAAAGCACGCGTAACTTTTAATTCTTGACCAAATCAATTTGCTCTTCCAATAAACAATTCACAAACTAGAATTTTTGCATGAATTGCACAATTATTTCTTGAAATGATTTGTTACTTCATATATAATATCAGTCTCATTTACGCGGAGTAGAAAAATAACTAATTCATTTTTGATGTGTAACATCTTTACTCTCGGTTGCTGGATATTTGTTGGAGTGATTTCGTGAAAAGGGACGGAAATGCGTAACAGGAAGTCGGGGAAGCGAGCGCCGTTTGATTTGACCAATAAGCACGCTTGGTGGTGTCTCTTCGCTAGCCTCGCTTCGAGGTTCAACTCTATTAACCATCAAGCCGTCAGCTTTTTTATATTGTTGAATGTAGCTTTTCAAAAGATTCGAATTCAAAAACTGGATTTCGTTTTCATGACTTTAAATTTACTTCTCTCATACCAGCAAGTTTTATTAGACTTAATTCAGGATAAACTTGCAATCCTTACACTCAATTGTCAAAGTGTCAGGGCTCGTTGTGTGTGAAATATCTGAGGATATATTTATATATGTGTAAACTATATATTAATAATTATATTTCCTGTTAAGCGTCTGACAAAGTTCATCATTCTTAAACAAATACGAAAAAGTAAAATGGAATTATTTGAATAAATATTTTAGTGCTTATCAGTTCCATACTTTGAGGTTAATTCCTGTCGCTGTCAATATAATATTTTTAATTGTGATTAAAAAAGATTTCTCGATTAAAAAAACTAATTAAGAGTAAACGGGTATTTTTGATTTTCTCTAACATTTCTAATTTTTAAACATGCCCTTGATGGTGTCTCTTCGCTACCCTCGTATCGGGGTTCAACTTTAGTAGCAATCAAGCCGCAAGGTTTTTGTTTTATACTGTTAAATTTAGCATTTGAAAAGATTAGAATTCAAAAACTCGGTTTCGTTTACTTGAATCTAAATCCACTTCGCACATACCAGCAAGTCTTATTATATTAGACTTCATCCAGAACAAACTTGCGATTCTTACGCTCAATTGTCAAAGTGTCAGGGCTCGTTGTGTATGAAATCTGAAGTTATATTTATATGTGTAAACTATATTAATAACTATGTTTACTGTTAAGCGTCTGACAAAGATCATCATTCTTAAAAAAATACGAGTAAGTAATATATGGACATTATTGATCGTCAAACAAGTGGACTGGGTATTGTTAGTCAACAAATTGGGGACATATGTGAGGAAGAATGCTTATTTGAAAATGGACAAACAGTCATTTCGGTGGTCGCATACATTTTTCCGGATCAAACAGTTAAAAAAAATTAAAGATTTCCTGCATTTTGTACATTTACCGTATACCGAAGGTGGTTCTGCTCTTTTTTAAAAAAACGCACTAGCTTCCCATGATTTTGAATGGTGATTTTAACGTTAATTTCAGTTTGCCAGAAGCTGAGCCCCTCACAGTTTTTCTCAAAGATGAACTCAAGCTCGACATGAACACAAATCGAAATGTTTCGACAACTAACAGTGGTACTGTTATTGACGCTGCTTTTCAACGATTTTTAAAATACTTTGAAATCACAAGTATATGTGTCATATTTCAGTTTTCATAAATCTATTGTCTCCGCTCTTCCCCAAATTGAACAAGAATAAATATTTTTGATAAAAAATTGCATTACTCCTTGTGTTAATTAAATAAAATTTTCACTAAAGATATATTTTTTCGATAGAAAATTATTTCCAATCATACCCGATGCATTTTTTCAGGATTAAAATCACTATTGCGTATTTACCACGATAACATGTCAGATGTTACACATCATATGCGACTACTGTAAGGCTCGTTTCTCTTTTTTTATCAGGCTTTTTTCTAACAGATAATCTGAAATGTGGGCGTGATAGTTGCTGTCCAGCATCAAATTTTGTTCCATAACAGGATAGAAAAATGCAGGTAAAGCTTTGAAATTTTGCAGGCATGTTTATAAAGATTCGAGGTATCAAATAAGCCAATAAAAATATTTCGACAGTTTAATGATTTTTAGGGTACCATATCTTCTTAATGCATTTCTTACCTCTTTTTGCCGTCTTTCATTCCACTGTATATCATACCTTCCATAACTGTTTTTGCAAACTGCTTCCACCAAACGTGGATCGCGACCTTATGTTCTATGTTGATTTGTCGTCCTCATGCTGCCTGCCATAACCCGTCTGAATTTTTGAAGGTGAATTCAACAGCATTCCGTACATATGGGAATATCTGTGTGTATTTTGTGTCCTTATTTTTTGCTGTTTTTCTAATACCATTTAAAGTTAATCGTATACTTCTTGGTCATGCTCTTTAAAAGGTAAATAAAAAGGTAGTTTTTCAGTAGAGTTGTGTGTCTAATAAGCTCGAGTAAAAAAGAGGAATGAGGCAAGTCTATCTTAAAATACTTTAAACTCGTTTTAAAGAGTAATTGTGTGATGGACGTTCTGTCACGTGCATCGATGTTTGGGGATTAGAATAAAGATCAGCCATAATCAGAAAAAAAATCTATTTTATTATTCTCTCAATTAATTCTAAAAACACAGGGTAGAATATGCACCTTTTATTAAGTATAGGAACAAAAGCACGATAGGAAGGGTACTTAATATTTACTTATAATTCAAATAACTTACTCTTAAAATGTTTTGGTGATATACGGTCTGAATTATCTTAATTCGATTTTGAGCTATTCGACTTTTAGTCGCCATTAATCTAATCGAACTTATTGACTAAATCGTCAATTAACAATCCTTAATTATTCAACTATTAATCGTCAAGTAACTCTCGACTACTTTCCTCTAATCAAAGGCTAACTCCCTAACCACTAACTCCTCGTACCTAAAAGTTAATGCTTAAATATCAGCCTTAATTTACATAAACCATGTCTTCTTCTTCGGGAGAAAGCTTTCAATAGAACAATATTAAAAAGAAATGGTTTTTCCTTAGCGGATTAGTAGGAGGCTCGCGGTAGTAAATAAACAACATTACAATTGTTGTTTACTTAATTCACAGTATTAAAAGTTAAAATACTTAATTACTGTTACAAGAAAATGAACTGAACTATATTTATTTTTAGTTAGATTTCAGGGCGAAATATTTTTTTTCGCAACCGACATTCTTTTAAAGATAGCTTGAATGTATCTTCTCGTTTTTAATTAAAAAATTTTTCCTGTTTTTCAGCATTCTTTAAATAATAAATTAAGCTTCATTCCAGGATTTCTCAATCAGCCAAATGCTCATCTTCATTATTAGTAATTAATTTAACAAGTTCGAGTTTTACTAAGCAATCGAATTTTCTGTAAGGGAGAATTTATGCAAGATAAAAAAAAATAACTTCGAATTAAATCTGTTTAAGGGACAGCATAAGAAAAGTATTCAGTTTAGACTCTATTTTTATTACCTTCCATCCGAGCGAAAAAAAATTCAAATGAAATACACAAGCAGAAAAAGCAAAATAGATTTTAATCAAACCTTGAGTGTTAATTGAATGAAAAATATAGGTTTTAAATTAACTGAATTCTTGAAAATAAACAGGAACACTATGAAGGATTTAAAATAGATTTATGACTCCTTTTTTATAAAATATTATTTTCAATATAATGCACAAGTCAAATTTTTGTGGGTATAAACAAAAATATATTTAGTTTTGAAACTACAAGGATGCAATGCCTTGAAAGCAGGGGGGGAATATTTTTTATATATGTTGGGAAGAAGTTTCCTCGGTTGCTTACGACGAAAAAAAAAATTTATTTTAGATTTTTTATTAATTGCAAATTAATTACAATTCAGAAAAAGTGGAAATAAATTATCATTTTACAAATACATTTTATACCAGTCACATTACCTGCCCGTTTTGTTGGGTATTTCATAATGTTATATGACTATATATTGTTTATATATATATATATATATATGTATTATTGATATCTAAGTCCCAGCATTAGGCGTTTATTTGTATTAAAACATTATTATATCTCTCACCTCTTGATTTTTTAAAAGAAGGACAGGGCTTCTAAATAATAATATCTAAAACTGAAGTAGAATAATCTTTTACCTTCCCGTATAACCCCCTTCCTCATAGTGGATTTGCACAAAATTTATTTTTAGTTGATTTCTTTTAGATGACAAAATAAACATGCTCGTCAAATTTAAAATCTAAATCTAAAAGTTCAAAAAAGAAACTTTTATCAATAAGGCCCTTAACCACCTTTGAAGGTCGATTTTCGGAACACCCTTTCTTGCAGATTTTAATTCAACAAACGAAGCGTGCATACCAAATTTCTTTACTGCAGGTTTAGTTGTTCAAAAATGGAAATATTTTTATCACACCCCAGTGATTCCCCGCTTCCCCATATGTGGAATTTTGTAACATCCTTTTTAAGCGGATCTCTATTCAGCAAAAGAAACCAAGTCTTAAATATATGCATCTAACAGTTCAAAAACAGGAACTTTTTATATCGCCCCTTGTCCCCTCACAGCCCCTTCCTCTTATAGCTCGATTTTCACAACACCCGTTAAGTAGTGGATTTTCATTTCATGATTAGATCAATGATGGACCTAATCCCCAGGAATTGCCCTTGGTGATCAATTTTCCCCAAGCCCTTTTTGTATAGCAAATCTTTATTCCATAAAGGGAGCATGCCAGCCAAATTTCGCGTCTGTAAATCTTATAATTCAAAAATGGTAACATATTTGTCTACATTGTCCCTTAACCCCTCGAACCCCTACCCCCTTTAGGGTTGATTTTCGCAAAAACTCTTTTGTAGCAGATATTTACTATGAGAAGAACGTCTGTCGAATTTCGTCAGTAGATCTAACAGTTCAACAACGGGAGTATTTATGTATGACGTTCTTTAACCCCTTTTCAACCTCCTGGGGATCAATTTTAGCAAAAAAATGTTCTTAATGGTTTTCTACTTCAGGAAAGAGACATCCCTGCCACACACACACACACACACACAAATTTCAAGGGTGTACGTCTAATAGTTTAAAAATGGAAATAATTATCTGTAACACCCCTTAATCCTCACAACGCCACTTTGAGATCGATTTTCGTAAAAACCATTATGTAGCTGGCCTGTAGGCCATAAGAGGAATCTTCTTGCCAGATTTTAAGACTATACGTCTAATATTATAAACATGGAAATATGACGTCCCTTAAGCACACGCGACGCCATTCGGGGGTCGATTTTTGCAAAACGCGGATATCTACTCAATGAAAAGAGACTGAATTTGAATTTACCAAATTTGAAAACTGTAAGTCTAATAGTTTAAAAATGGAAATAATCTATACCAACCCTTCATCCCTCGTAATGCTACTTAGGGGTTGTTTTTCACAAAAACCATTTTGTACAGGATCTCTTCTTTATGAAAGGAATCTGCTTATCAAATTTCAAAACTGTACTTTTAATAGTTTAAAAAAGGAAGTATTTATCTGTAACGCCCCTTAAGCTCCATTACCCCACCCCTTGGGGATCTATTTTCACTTAACCCATCATGTTGCGAATATATACTTAATGAAAGGAAATTCCGTACCTAATATCAAGTCTGTAGGTTTGTAATGGGTCTATCTGCGAATCTTCATCTAATCCTCTTGGGTAAAATTATTCTTTTTAATTGTAAATTCTGTTGAAAACGTTCCTCGAAGAAGAAGATGGGATTTAGTTAAATGAGTTCTTCTTTTTAAACGTTGTCATTTGTGTACGCCAAAATGGTCGATGGATGATGGTCGATTGTTTATAGTTGAAGATTAAAAGTGATTAAATTGTAAACAAGATTTACGACGGGAGGTCGTTTAGTTAAGCAAGATATTTACAGAAAATTGAAGCTTATGAGTCAAGAAGTCTCCAGAAGTTAGTTAAGTAAATCTTAATTATATGTTAGTACCTTTAAGCCTATACAATTGCTCTTACGGCTGTTTGTTAAGTGCATTTTCTACCCTTCGTTTGTGCTAGTTGATTAGGTAAAAGGGATAAATAAAATTGTGTTTAATAATGCTATGGTTGATCTTTGCTCAAACCCCCCAAATACCAACAATCCAAAGTGGGCTCTTACAGGTTTAATAGTTCTGGAGATGTCGTGATGAGCGAGTGTGAGTCGCTTTTCTCTTTTATAAATAGGGTGGTCCCGAATTCACGGTACAAACTTTAAGAGTAGATTTTGGACATTGCAACACTCATTTATTGTATCGGAATGTATGCCGTAAATGAAGCGGTGAGACCATACAGTGGAAATAAAAGAAAAGAAAAATGTAATTATATGTTTGCTGCGTTGCCAGTATCAGTAGATGTCTAGCCGCCATTCAAAACATTGCATTTCGGTTGGGGAAAGTGCCATTCGCAAATGCATGTGGTTTCAGCAAGATGGGAGGGCAGCCCACTTCAGCACCGATGCGCGCACTTACCTGAAACCACGTTAGGTCACGCGATATATTAGGCGTAATTGACCAGTCCCTTGGCCTCCCCGATCTCCCGATTTTTCGAGCAATTACTTCTTATGGAGACATCTGAAGAATCTTGTTCATGCGACTCCACTTGACTCAGATGAGGATATTGTTGCTCGAATATCTGAAGATACTGCACATGTGCGTGCAATTCCTGGAATCATTGAACGTATACGCCAGTCACACTCCACCGACGCTATCAAGCATGTATCGCTACTGGTGGACGAAATTTGAACAGTTATTGTAAACATTACACTTGTCAAACACTCTTTCGATGGCCACTTTGTTTTTCATTTCGTCTCTTATTTTTTGTATTTGTGCCTCACGGCGGCACTTGCACCCATATGTTTCTATACAATAAATGATTGTTACATTGTACCTAGCCTTAAAGATTGTACCATGATTTCGCGCGCGGGACCACCCTTTATATATGTGTAGAAAAGGACTCTGTAGGAAAATATATCAAACTCCATTTGAGTCATTACTCACAAAATGCTGTTACAAAAAAAAAGCTATTGATTATTTGTATATATCCGTAAAAGAAAGATGCAGTAATAGTCTCTACTCAAAACTCTTTGAATGGGGGAACATTTATTCATCTATCTAAATTTTTCTTATTGCAATTTACTAAGCATTTCGTGCATGTCTTTCAGAGGAACTTTCACAAATTAATTTACAACCCATTTTTTGAATTTCAACTTAAAAAAATAGTCTTCAGTGTTAGATAAACATACATATTTTTTGTTTATCATAGAAAATTATTCCCAAACTACTTTGCATTCTATCAGCTACTTCGACTTTATACTACATTCAAATATATTTCTTTTTACCGAAAGACCTAACAAATAAAAACAAAATCTATATTTATTCCTCTAACACTGCTTTCAACTAATCGTATGTTTCACTCTGTTAGTATTCTTCATCGGAATCCGTTCCTAATTTAATTATAACGTTTCTAATAAAGAGAAGATACACAACTTTTTTACTTTCCTGAAATATTTCCCCCCCGGATAAGTGAAGCAAGTCTAGTAGCAAAGTATTAACACTATGGGGATAATCCTTAGAATAATATGGGCTATTTTTATATAAACAGTATAAAACATCTGCATAATAACTGTTTGCCATCTAGTTTAT
>BMAO01035074.1:0-26740 GCA_019973975.1 Trichonephila clavata
AAACTCCTGGATTCCAACAATCAGGAGCTGACAATTGATGATCTCGAAGAAATGCACAAGCAGAGCAAGACATCGAAGATTCTTTAGACCCATTTTAATCAGAATCCGAATGACGGTTGGAAATGTGTGACACAGAAGGCCTCAATTTAATTGAAAAATAGTTACAAAATTTGGAAATATAGACTCCGATGAAGAGTGTATTTTCGGAACAAAACAAGGACTAAAATAATTACTACCATGCTGTGAGAAAATTTTGTGAGAGAAAAAAATTCTTTCAACAGGCAGACTACTTTGTTAGATTTTACGAAATCATCTGTATTAAAAAAACTTCAATTTGCGAATTTGTATTTGTGTTATCTAAGATTTATTAAACATTTATTTTTCTAAATTGTTATTTTCTTTCGTCTTCGGCCCATCTAAAAATAATTGCATGCATTTATCTGCTACACCATACTCTGACTTACCAAATTCGACTTCTGCGGTTATCACTCAGTTTCACGTATCGTATAGGCTCGTGGAATTATGTAACTGCTCGAGAATTGGTGAAGTGGCGAAGGCGAGTAGGCGTGTCCATAGGAATTGAAAGAAGACTGTCAAAAAGCTATTTTCTTTGTGCCTGTTTTTTATGCAAAACTCCGTCACAGTTAAAATATCTACGTCATTAGTCTCTAGATTTTTCACCATCTTATTGTCAATCGCAGTCACATTCCATGTGTGCTGTGTTTTTACACTCCCTCTTTTTTCAAGTTCGATGATCCGATGCTATTTTGCATCTTTTAGCCTTTGTGAAATGTTGAAGTTTCCGTTTAAGTACAGTATGTACCAAATTGAAAATTGATAATAAAATTTGCTGATAACGAATTCCGCTCAACTGAGCTTCAAAAATTTGCAGTTTCAGGAATTTATAAGTTTTTATTGTGTATTGCTATGTGTTACTCAAGAGGAAAATTTTCTTTACTATGGAACATTCTTGTGCTGTAGGAAGAGATTAATGAAAACAAAGTATACCAACTGAACTATTGGAAACTTTAATATTCCTAAATTGATGAATATATGATCAAGTAATAATACAAAAAAATGTATATTTAGAGCTCTAAACCACGCCCAAAGGTGGAAACAAATTATCTGTGTAGCTCGACAATTTTAAAATTTGTTATTTGCGATCCGAAAATGTGCATTTAAATTTTTTAGCAGCTTAATCATCTGATCACGTTTGATTAAATTGGTATTTTATTATTATTTTATTTAATTTTATTAAATTATTTATTGTATAAATGTTACAAGTACCATTTCAATAAAAAACATTAATAAGTATAAAAAAATAAAAAATTCAAGAACTTTTTAAGATATTATTTATTCAATTTGTGCAATGTTCACGTCTTCTCTCAATTTTGTTTTGAAAACAGTTTATCTGGCTTCTAATAAATGTCGGAAGATAAATAACAAAGTAAGAAAAGCAAAGAAAAAGGAACTTAATGATTTAATCAAACACATTTACAGTTAATAAAATCAGCATAAATATCTTAATGTGAACTAAATTACAATATTTTAAACCTTTTAATTTTTTTCCCCATTTAATACCATAACCCATTCAAATTCTTCTTAATTCTTTTTTTTCAATTTAAACAGCTTACTTTGAATGCTTATAATTGACAAATATATTTTTATGATCTATATAATACGATTAAAAAATGAATTGATTTATTCCTTTTAATAATTGTTTCCCCTCGAGATATGAATAAAGATCAAACCCAAGATAACAGAAAATCTCTCTTTGATCTTCTGTGAAATTTAATTTAAATTCACGAAAGCGCATTAATGATCAAGAGAAACTTCAATATTTAATTTCCTACTAAGAAATGAATCCTCAAATTTATTGCTAAAAATATTTTTCTTATCAATTGTGTAAAATTAAATTAAATTGAAATCTCCAAAGATTAAAAATAATTTTTTACATATTTCAGGGAACATTTCACAGTGATTTTTTTCTCCCATTACATTATAAATTATAAATGTAGTATTTCCTGTTTCTGAATAAGAACGGGGGAAAAAAGAAAAACAAATATCCCACAAGGAAAATTATATAAAGTGTTGATAATTTTATTAATTAAATAAAAATTTAATACTAAAAATTTTATTTTGCATGCCACTCTGACAGATTATTTCTTCTGGTACTCTTATATTATATATTTTATTTTATTTTCAGGATAAAAAAGAAAAGTGCATTTATATATATTTTTCTGGAGGGGGAAAATACTATGTTCCTTATTATATACTAAAATTAATAATCTCAAAATTATGATTTTTAAAAGGAAATACATAAATTTGTATGCATTGTGTGTGTGTGTTTCAAATCTCTAAATAATATTTAAATTAAAAATATGTTGTGGCTGAAGTAGCTTAGTGCTTATGTTTATGATCTGTAGGCCGTCGTGTCATGGGTTAGAGTTCTGGTGAAATTGGTGACCTTCAATATATAGAAGGCAGTTGCACATTTAATCTGTTAGGAGGTCCTCTGTTAGTGTAGTGAAGTAGTTTGGAGACCGTTGATAAGTGAAGTGTTGTCTATGTCACTTAACTAACTTTCAAAATTATGAGGTTTATTGCCTCTCTTTACGCTGATACGCTTGATAATCTGTAGAAGCCATACAATCAATCATTGTTAACAGTCAGTTCATTTCTATTGTACATTCAAAAAATCCTGGCCTTATGCATTCCGCACTTTCAAGCGTATTTCATTCTCAATTCATATTTGAAGGACATCTATGTTTCTCGGAAATCCAATATGTCCTCAGATTTATAAATATCTGAGATTATTCACCATATATTCAATTCTCTCTTGTATATATGTAAATATGAAGTTTTCATATTTTTTTTAACAAAGCAATTAAGCAAAAATAAATTATTGGTGATTCTAAAGAAAAATAACCATCAACAACTTAAAAGTAGCTTTTTTTTTTCATATTCTCAATATTAATACCTCAACAGCATCGGGACTTTATATACATCGCGCTCAGCCGGTATGGATATATACGCCTTTCCTAATTAATCCTTTTGCAAAGCATTGCTATCTATAAAACTACTCCGAAGGGTTTGGAATGCAATACAATGTCTTTTGACTACATATATATATATATAAAGGAGAAAAGCGACTCACTCACTGACTGACTGACTGACTGACTGATTGACTGACTGACTGACTGACTGACTAATCACGAAATCTCTGGAACTATTCAACCTACAGACTTGAAATTTGGTAGACATGTTCCTTTGATAGAGTAGACATCAGCTAAGAACGGATTTCCGAAATTCGAAACGCAAGGGCGTTACTTAATAATAATTGAGGGGCGTTAAGGGCTTTAATAATAATTGTTTCCATGTTTAAACTACTTGATGTACAATCTTGAAATTGGGTAAGAGGATTCCTTTCAGAGAGTAGAGATCCGCTACAAAATGAGTTTGGTGAAAATCGACCCCCAAGTGGCGTTGCTGGGCTTAGGGGGCGTTATAGATAATTATTTCTATTTTTAAACTATTTGACGCACTGTCTTTAAATTTGATACATAGATTCCTTTCGTAGAATAATGATCAGTTACAAAACGGGTTTTGTGAAAACAGACTTCTAAATAGCGTTGCGGGGGATTAAGGGGGTAATAGATAAATATATACGTTTTTTAAACTACTTCACCTACCTGCTTGAAAATTGGTAGGTAAGTTTCTTTCCTGGAGTAAATATCCGCTACAAAATGGGTTTTGGGAAAATTGACCCCCAAGGGGTGTTGCGGGGGTGGGGGGTTTAAGGGCGTTATAAATTCCTATTTTTAAGTTATTAGTGACGTACAGTCTTGAAACTTAGTAAGAAGATTCCTCTCATACGGTAGAGATACGCTAAAAATGGGTTTCGTGAAAATTGCCCCCAAGTGGCGTTGAGGAGACTTAAGGGGCGTTATAGATAATTATTTCCATTTTTAGACGCACAGTCTTTATATTTGATAAAGAGATTTCTTTCCCATTTTTTAAGAGATCAGCTATAAGAAGGTTTTGTGAAAACAGACCTCTAAGTGCCGTTGCGGGGGATTAAGGGCGTAATCGATGAATATTCCCGTTTTTAAACTACTTCACCTACCTGCTTGAAAATTGGTATATGAGTTTTTTTTCATGGAGTAAATATCCGCTACAAAATGGGTTTTGGGAAAATTGACTCCCAAGGGGTGTTGCGGGGGCGGGAGGTTTAAGGGGCGTTAAAAATTCCGATTTTTAAGTTATTAGACGTACAGTCTTGAAACTTAGTAAGCAGATTTCTCTCATAGGGTAGAGATACGCTACAAAATGGGTTTGGTGAAAATTGCCCGCAAGTGGCGTTGCGGGTCTTAAGGGGCGTTATAGATAATTATTTCCATTTTTAAACTATTATACGCACAGTCTTTATATTTGATAAATAGATTTCTTTCATAGAGTAGTGATCAGCTATAAGAAGGTTTTGTGAAAACAGATCTCTAAGTGGCGTTGCGGGATTAAGTGGCGTAATAGATAAATATTTTCGTTTTTAGACTACTTCACCTACCTGCTTGAAAATTAGTAGGTAAGTTTCTTTCATGGAGTAAAATCCGCTACAAAACGGGTTTGGGGAAAATTGACCCCAAGGGGTCCTATAAGGGCAGATATAAATAATTATTTCTATTTTTAAACTATTTGACGCACAGTCTTGAAATTTGGTAAGCAGGTTCCTCTAATTGGATAGAGATACACTACAAAATGTTTTTTGTGAAAATCGAACCCTAGGTGGCGTTGCGGGGGGTTCAAGGGGCGTTATTCATAATTTTTTTGCATTTTTAATTAATTGGACGCACAGTCTTCAAATTTTGCTAAGCAGATTCCTTTCATAGAGTGCAATCCTCCTACAAAATGAGTTTTGTGAAAACAGACCCAGAAGTGGCGTTGCGGGGGCTCAAGTGGCGTTATAGATAATTATCCCCATTTTTAAATTATTAGGCGTACAGTCTTGAAATTTGATAAGCAGATTCCTTTCGTAAAGTAGAGAACCGCTACAAAATGGGTTTCGCGAATATCAACTACCAAGTTTAATTTCGGGAGATTAAGAGGCGTAATCGATAAATATTTCCATTTTTAAACTACTTGATCATCCTGCTTGAAAATTGGTAGGCATGTTCCTTTCATGGAATAGAGTTCCTCTAACAAAGAGTAAAACGAAAATTGACCCCCAAGGATGGTTGCGAGGGGTCAAGAGGAGTTACAGAAAAAAAATTCCTGTTTTTAATTGTTAAACCCACATACTTGAAATTTGTTAAGCATGCTTCTTTTGTTGAATAGGGATCCAATAAGAATGCATTTTAAGCAAATCATGTTCTGGGGGGTGCAGGGGGTTACTGGGACGCATTGACAAAAAAATTCCTTTTTTCGAACTACAAGGACTATAACAATGAAATTTGGTTTGCATTTTTCTTTTGTTGAATTGAAATATGCTAAGAGCGCTTATTTTGGAAAACGGCTCTCAACGGATTACGGGATATTGATAGTAAAACTTTTGTTTTTTTCTCTTAGATTTAGACTTGAAATTTGGCTTGCATGTTCAATTTACGGAGTAGAGATCCACCGAAAATTGGTTTTGCAGGAATCCACTTGGTTTTTGGGTTACGAAAGAGCAAACATCATTTTATACTTCAATTTTAGATATTTTTAAAAAATACAAATTAGATGAGTTCTGCCCCCCCCCCTTTTTCCCCGTCAACAGGCGACAGTTATAGGTATAAGTATATTTTTCAATACAATCGAATTCTTAATGCTAGGACTTAGATATAAATAATTTATACATATATATAATCAGTAAAAATTTATAAAACATCATGAAATACCAGCGAAGCGGGCGGGTAACGGCTAGTATATATATATATATATATATATATATATATATATATATGTTCGTGATATATTTACTTAGTTATGTGTCTTTTCTTTTTACCCGATACAACGCATAATTTCGCGTGCCTGTGTGGAAAATATTGACTTTAGGAAGCGAATTGGGTATTTCTTTCATGACAATTAAGAGGTTAAAAAGGAATGTATATCATTCGCTTCACTTAAAATTTCTTTAACCCTTTACATCTACGAACGCTACTTATTAGTACCATTCTCTTTATAATTACATAGAATAACCCTTTGTACGAATATTCTGACGATATTTAGTGGGAATACTCTTTTGATTCCACTTTTACTGGATACATGGCAGCACAATTTATGTGATGAGTATTTTGTTGGAAAGGCGAATATATAGAGAGTTTTAAAACAGAAGTTGCGTTTCCAGCTAACGTTTTGGTTAGAATGCGAATATTGTCATTTTTGTTCCGAAAAAGATTTTATTTTCAAAAGGTGTCTTATTTTCTTGTATGTTAATTAAGATCTTAGAAAACGATTTGACTATTTACATTAAGTGAACAGTGTACGCAATTAATTTTAGAATTAAATAACTTTGTGCTACTTATATATATATATATATATGAGAACTGACCTTACACTGGATGCTGGATCAAGAACTTATTTTATCCCATCCGCGTAGCTTATTCATTGTTGTTTTCATTTGTGTGTCTGTGATGTAATGTCTCCCCCCCCCCTTATTGTACAATATATTTATGCTTTTTTGGGCATTTCTTTTTGCCACGACTTATTTAATTTGCTTTCTAATGTTTTTTTTAAGTGAAAACTTCTTTAGCGGCGTTGGGCACTTTTTGGTAGGGGAAAATCTTATAGGTTCGCGTCACTGACATGTTCTAACTGGCGCATGCGCAGTGTGCTGTTCGCTTAGACACATTTGGATGGGTGAAATATCGTGCGTTCGCGTCATCGAAATGCTTATAGCAGCATATCTGTAGCTATACAGCTGACGTATAGTGCTGTGTATATTTTATAAGTTAAGTTGAATGAATTTAGTGAAAAGATCAATGTGTATATACTGTGCATTGCTCGTTGCGATTACGAGAATGGGAAATACATATTAATGTGTGGTTACCGTTTATATTTCGACTGGAAAATCTATGAGACAGATACAACAATTTTTATTCGAAAATTTGATGATTTATACAAAAGAAGGTTCTGAAATACTCGAAAAAAGATTTGGCGAAAAATATATGATAATGTACCACTGATTTTAAGGGGAGACTTCAATATTAACTTTGCAGATGATAAAAATTTACCACTAATTGAATTTCTAAATGAAACGCTTAATTTAAATATGTCCAATGATCGAAATCTCAGTACTGCAAAACGACGATCGATGCGGTTTTTCCGCGATACTTAGATAAATTTGAATCAAACATTGTCCTTTCTTACTTTAGTTACCATAAGCCTATTGTATCTTTTTTAGAACAAAATGAAATAATTGAAAGTACAAAAAATCTAAGTATTTTGTGAAATTAATGATGACAATGATGTAAACACAATTAAACTAATGTTAAAAATCAAGTACATTGAAATTTAAGTAAATACAAGTACTATCCATAAATAATACGACTGTATATTAATTGTTATTTCAATTGAATTGTATTTATATTTTTTCATGATCTTGTACAACCCGTAATACATTTCAATAATAAAAAAAACATATAAACATGTATTTAGTTGTTGCTCGGGTTGTCAATACATGTGAAAACCAGATTGATGTTGATAATTTTAATACAAATATTATGAAATTTTAAATTTTAATGCTAAAAGTTCTAAGTTTTCACTTCTATCGGCAGTCTATAACTGCCAATTTTTTTTTATTTTAAAGTTTTCAGAAAATTTTAAACTTTGAATCTATGTTTTCTTTTTTGTCAAATAATTAAATGAAATATCTGTAATTTATTCAAAAACTAGCAACATTTTACATTCCTTATGTGTAACTGAATTTTAACAATAATAGGAGGTTTTCATGCTATGATTTATTTATTTTTTCCCCTTTTATTAGAGTGTCTGGAAAAAAGAAGCCCAGTCTTCAAGAGGTTTTCGATTTATAACATAACCTACCATCTGAAAGCATTGATGCACTAACAGGTGATTCTTCGGATGAAGAAGTCACTACAAATTATCTGCTGGAATTTTCGTATCTTCTTAAGATGACAATCAAAAGACTGAACAAGATTCAAGGTGCAGTAGTTCATGTTCAGATAATACAAAAATTCTTACCCCAGAATGCAGTACTTTAAAAAAAGCATTCAATATAGAATCCTTACTCTAAATGAATTGCTGTGCATTAATGAAAAGAAAAACTGTTTCTTTGAATCGCATCAAGTTAAGTTTATGTGTAATATATGATTTTATGTGTAAAAAATAAATAAATATGCTTTGAAAATTTTATAATTTTCAAAAATAAATATTTTGTGCAGTAAAATATTATTGTTTCTTGGTAATTTAACATTTTTAAGAGTTAAAACTCCGATAAAAAGTCATACGGTTATTTTGTATAAGGAGAATATTTTAAAACTCCGTGTAATGACGATTAATAAAAGTACAAATTTAATTAATTAGCTCTAATGGATTAAATTTTCAAAAATTAAGTATTGTATTTGTGTATATTCCTAAATTTTCAATGTAGTTATTCGGAAGAAAAACATTGCACGAAAAAAATTGCAGTAAATCATAATACGGTAGATAAAGAGCTAGTTAATATACGAATGAAGAAAATTGTTGATATTAAATGAAATTTTCTGCTTAAATTACAGAGTAAAAATATGTTTCTTAAGTTATTTTAGTATGTTGTCAGCAAAAAAATAGATATGGCTCACAGTTTTATTATGTAGCTTACAAATGAAAGATAAATGTTTCAGAGTTATATCTAAGTCAAGAAATAAGGAAAATGATTAAGATATCTCATCATAAATATAACACATGTAAGGCAGAATCAGACAATCTACGCGCCCAATATCTTCAGCGATATGAATCCTTCCACCAAGGACCTTGAAAGGGATTCGTTGTCGGTACCTTCCGTTCCGTAAGCACATGGCTTACTCCTAGACCAAAATGATCACTTCAGTCTTCCGGACTGAAGAGAGTTGCTCCTTATATGGATACTACCAGTCACACACTCTCCTACCAGTGAGTCCATAGGTGGCGAATGAACGATACCGTTGCTATGGCGTACGTGTGAGTTGTTGCATCATTAGGTTGAGACGGCTGAAGGTGCTTCATTTTTGGGTGTGATGGCTTGTGGGTTGCGTCATTTGTGTGATATGACTTGGTTGCATTTGTGGAGGATAGATGACGCCACGACTGTTGCGCGAAGGTTTAGTTTGTTCAAAGTTCGCACGGTCACCAATGAAGGAGGATTCGTTCTTTGTACCTTCCACTCCGTAAGCACATAACATAACCATTATACCAAAATGATTACTTCAATCCGGATGAAGTTAGTGGCTAATATGAATACCACCTCCACAAACTTACATTTATGAGCACGAGTTTGCAACCACATCGAGTTAGCTGTCCCATCTACGCTATAAAACAAAAGTGAAGACAGCACGTAATCGAAAGTCCACAGGATAAATGCATTTTTTTTTAAAATTAGCCCTTTCCTAAATGTTAAATAAAAGTATTAAATGGGAAAATAATGTATACATTATTTTTTTCTTGTTTCTTTTGTTACCTTCTATATAGAGTTGGAAGCAGCAGCATATAAATGTTAAAGGTGAAAAAAATTTATAAAATTTCTTCTAATCTGCTGATGTTGTCTATGAAATTTGAGGAAGAAAAATTATTTTTTTAGAGTTCAATATGCTGTTTCTTTTCTAATTAAATTCTATTTAAATGATTGTCTAGCTATAATATCATATCGTGTCGCAGACAATTACTTAGAAATTTTCAAGATGTGCAGTTATACACATATTTAGTTTTGTTTATATATAACCTTCAAAAAGACGAACAATGCATAATACGCGTGGAAAAACTAGTGTCTTTTAATGACACATTTCTTTTAGTGCCTTTCACAAAATGGCATCAAACGTATCCGGTAACAAGAAAAAAATTTCAAGTGCAATAAAAGTTCATAGAAAACAAGTATAATTTGAAATTCGTATTCTCCACCATGCCACGTAACTTACAAATACCGTTCCTATGTGGCTATTGAATGCATCTGTTTGGATAAAAAATGAGGAAGACAATTGCACAGATGGTATTGATTGATCACGCCATTTTCCATTTTATATAGGTGTTTTTTTCCTCCTATTTACAGTTTTCCAAGGAAACAGTTTCCAATATATATTAAACATTAAAACACCAAGAGAATGATTGATTTTTTTCCTTTCAACACAAGCCCATTTTTTCCACGTATTTTTAGTGGAAAAAATAAGTTGCTAGAAAAATCATTAGTTTTTAGTTACCTGAAATTAATCATGAGTTTTATTCGTCATAAATGGCACAATAGTTAAAAGAATGAAGTTAATTTGAAATATAATTCAACCATTAATTTGTATATCTGTACTGACATCTCTGCAACTATATTTTTCTTAAGAAAAATAACCTATAACATCTGAAATTGGAGGAATATAGTAATTAAGATTCAGATAAGTACCTAATGTAACAAATATGTCACTATATTCATTCTATGCTTTATTAGAAAAATATTTAATACAGTCATATCATATCTAAGCAATCCAAATTCTCTCAGCATATAGAAAATTTCATAAAATAGTTATTTTCTCTTTTTTTACCTTATGTTCCATGGCATTTTAAATTAATTGTATAATAAGTCTTGCAGTTAATTATTGACAGTTAGTCCCATATAAATAATCTACAGTGATATTTTAAGTACTTATCTCTCTTTGAAATAAATTCTTCCAAATATATATATATATATATATATATATATATATGGGAATTTCCACATAGACGGCACTCTAGAGGGCGCTGGCGACGCGAGCCACCACCGGCAAACGAACTAACCAGAGAGACATGAGCAAGCGACCGATCTTGACGCGAAGGTCAGAGAGAGCCAACGCTGTTGCTAAGAAAAGCAACGGGGAACCGACTGGCCGTGTAGGGACCAGCTCTAATCCGAGACTAGAAGTGGTGTGACGAGAAGGTCACCCATGCTTCACCTGAATCTACGTGTATTACCGTTGTGAACTGTGATAAAAGAGACTGAAGTTCGCGAGCAGGCGTTCCCTTCGTCGATAGATCCTAGAACTCTGTTAGAAATTAGCTACTTGTCTTGAATTAATTATTGTTAAGTTTTGAATAAATTAGTAGAAAGAAAAAAGCTTTAGCCTCTTGTTGCCTCCCACATATATATATATATATATATATTATTTTTTAAACACCCTTCTTAAAAATCCTATAATGTGAAAAATTTCTACATTTTTAGCAACCAAACCAAATTTCTACATTTTGACAACCAACCAATTTTCTACATTTGTGACAACCAACCAAGTTATAGCCTACTAAATTTGAATGTAATCTTTCTTGGCGTCTTCCTTACAAGCTGGTATAAAGGATGCGTTTAAGTGCAATTTAGATTTTTATCACAACATATATAAGCTTTCCATCGGTTTCAAGAGTGTTGGATCTCCTGGAGCAGAAGTTTTAAAATCTCTCTGTGAGCAGAAGTTTTAAAATCTTTTTGGAAGAATCCTTTTACTGGGTAATTCTTTTGATATTTTTCTGCTTAAACATTTTGGGAGAATTTTTGCTTAATAGTAGTCGGTTGTTCTTTCATATTTCTATGAGATTTTTTATACTTTGGATTTTTTATATTTTGGATTTTGTATACTTTAAATTTCTATTTATTTTATTTTGGTCTTTCCTACCGAGTTGCAAAGGGGGAAGGTTGGCGCCTTCAAACTAGTTTAACCCCACTTATTCGGTCCTAAGTCCGAAATTGCATTTTGACTCGCTAGGTTCTTATTTGTATTTCATTAGATTTGATCTTAATTTTTTCCCCCCTGTTATGTTCTATTTTTTATATAAATTTTTTCCATATATATATATATATATATATATATATATATATATATATATTTATATGTATATCACTAATTCAAATTAATTCAAAGTAAATATTACTCAGTAAATCAATCAAACAGAGCAAAGTTATATGGAAACTTTTTCTGAAAAATATAATATTCCTAGAAATACTTCTTCCTAATTATCTCTCTGCCCAAAATCAGACGGAAAATGTAAACTTTAAGAAATCGAAGTCATATTTTGAATTGAAAACCCCCACAAAAAATCATGTAAAGAATTTAGTAATATTAAATAAAACTTGAATACTTGGTTTGGTAGGAGCCTGTTTGCTTGGGATGTTTCTTCTCTTTTCTTTTTCTTTCAAAAACCTTTGAAAATATCTTATTCAATAAATTCAGTCCCAAAATAGAAATACTTATGCCTTCAAGTATTTTTGAGCCTCAAAAGGTTTTTACATTTCTGCCTGTTTACGGGTTTTCTAACTTTTCGCACGTGCATATAAATATTCACGACATTCTTTTATCAAACACTCTGAATATCTTTTTTAAATGCATACATTTATGCATACAACAAGGAAAAAATGTATGCATTTTATTCAAAAACTGTTTTCATGTATTAGAAGAAAATGTCGAAACATGTTTATTTCGGAAAAACATTGAGAGAGAAAAACTACCATGAAAGAATATTTATCTGGAGCAGACTTAATAATCTGTGTCTTAACCAATAAAGTAGCAAAATAGCAGTATTCACAGTGTATAAAAATATATGTAGACATTTACAAGACTCATCATGAAAGAACCAAGTATTCAATATTTATTTTGTATTTTTCTAGATTTTTTATTACTTTAAAATATAGAACAAATACCTGCAAAACATTTCATGTATAAGCCATTTAAAAAGAAGAAAACATTTGTAGTTAAAAGCTATTTTTGTGTGTTAAATGCTCAAAGTAAAAAACATAACACTTTAGAATTCACAAATGTTTAAAAACTTTCCTTTTTTTAGAATATTTTGTTTTTTCGAACTAAATTCCAAATATATATATATACAGGGTATCCAGCCTTAATGTGACCCAATAGCTAATTCCCGAACTGTTCGGTTTAGATATGCACTTCCAATTTGAAAAATGTTTTAAAACAGGTAAGGATGTTTTTACGTGCTTTTCGAACCAAAAAACCCATTTAGAAAAAAATTACAAAAAATTAATTTTTAAAAGGTCCCCAGGTCCTATCACTTATATTTAGAAAAAGATGCAGTATACATAAACAAAGTGAACACAAAAATTTTCATTTTATTACGATAAAAACTGGCCGAGTTATGGAACTTTGAAAATCTTACTTTATAAGCATTTTCTAGGCTATTTTCAAGAAGCTAGTAAGGGGCCGTCTCCAAAGTGAAATTAGTTGGAATTCTGCAAGGAAACTTTTGCTCTTGCACGTCACTCTTATCCAAATCGTTTTTAAATTTAAAAGCATACGTTAATAATACAATAATTGAGTACTTATGAAATAAAATTTATTCTGTGTATGTGTAAAACGTAGAAAAAATAAAATATTTTGGACGAAGAAAACATTTCAATAGGAGTTCCAAAAAATAGTCTTATATGCTACGGCTTTATTCTGATTTGCCGCGTTTTTGCTGATTTTGACGAACGTTAAAAATCTGTTGTGTAGTCGCTTTCAATTGCATACTATCGTATTCTAATATTACGAATTATAGTACGGGAGAACGAGATGTATACAAATGAAGAAACTTCGAAATGGTACTGTTTCATGGGCAGTGTAATCGAAATAAGAGAGAGGCGGCAAGACTTTATGCCATTTAATTTCCCACTCGAGGACATCCATCTTATTGCACAATTGCCCATGCTGTTCAGCGCTTGTATAAAACTGGGAGTTGCAATAGACGTATTCCCTGTCTCGTGCCTTCACCATTATTTAAGTTAATTTGGTCATTCTGATATAATAAAACCCCTGATTTATGATTGGCGCATCATTCCACATTATGCTATAATTTGAAAGGTAAATCCTATATTATTTTGCTGCTATTTGTTTAAACAAGTTGTTTTAATCTTTTCAGTACAAGTTATATTTCTTTAATTTAGTTTTTATTGTTTGCCATACCGCAATACAAATTGTCAATCTATGATGTTTACTACGATGTTTTAATTTTTCAATGATTTTTTTTGTTGCTCCTTCTGTAGATAATGAATTACTGTGTGCTCTAAACTCACTTTATATACGCCCCTCTTTTCTGAGCAACTCAGATGCTTCAAATTTATGTAGGCATATCTCGGCCAGTTTTTATCGTAATAAAATGAAACTTTTTGTGTTTACTTTGTTTTTGTGTACTGCATCTTTTTCTAAATATAAGTAATAGGACCTGGGGACTGTATAAAAAATTTATTTTTGTAATTTTTTTGTAAATGGGTCTTTTGGTTCGAAAAGCACGTAAACACAATCCTTACCTTCTTTAAAACATTTTTTAAATTCGAAGTGCAAATCTAAACCGAACGGTTGGGGAATTAGCTATTGGGTCACATTAAGGCTGGACACCCTGTATATATATATATATATATATATATTTATACAATCGACTACCGATAATTCAAAGTTGGAGGGACCAATGAAAAACTTCGAATTATCAAGAATGTAGGAAAAACTCCCAAGATACTGGAATTTTTTTTTCAAACTGATTTAAATTTGAAACTATGCAATAAAACAACAGTTGTACGTATGTATACAATTATTTTAAAATAGTTTTTAAAAGGCACATATTGTACAATATAAATATTATACAGAAATTAAAAGTCCTGTATTAAAAAAATACATTCATACATAATCCTACGCATCTCTTCTTCAGAATAGTGGACTATCTTTTCTGAACACATGTGTAGCAAAGCCACGTGTTAAACGCAAGATATGGACTGCTGACAACAGGTGCGGTTAGTCTATTGTCCACTTAAAGAAGGAAAGCAATAAAAGCGTATTTTTGTCTGATGAACCGGAAAACACTAAAAATAGGTAGCCGATAGATGATCTTTAAAGGGGCTACGTTATACGGGAGACACGCAGAGACAATACAACGCACAACTTGTAAGATCCAACATGTTTGCTACAGTACTGTACATGATAGTGAGTGTTCGAATTGTCGAGAGTTTTATAAAATGATTCGAATTATATATTGCGTGTTGTAGTATGGCCAAAAACATATTTTACTTCAAATTATTGAGTGTAGCCAAACGTATTGTTTTAGTTCGAAATATCAAGAGTGTTTCTAGGGACTGAGCCTACACTTCGAATTTTCAAGAGGTTCGTATTATCGAATGGTTGACTTATTGAGAGTCGTCTCTCTCTCTCTCTCTCTATATATATATATATATCTTTGTGATTAACTAACATACCTTTTTAGTACAATAAATAATAATTTATACAATTTTAAAAATAAAATACATTTAAGAGCTCAATGAAAACTACACTTATGTATTTTATTATAACATACGCCAAATTTTTACCATGAAATTAGTTAATTGTAAATTTGATAAACTATAATCAAATTAATAAATGAATCCATTAATATTTTCAACAAAGAAGGAAATTAATTAAACCTGGCTCAGAAACTTGGAATAACTTCGATATATATATATTTTCACACTTTCTATTATTTTTTAAAATTCCAATCTCCTTCACTTTAACAATTTTCTGCTTAGAAATATTCTTGGATATAGCCAAAAACATTTAAAAAAGAATAGTAGGTTATAAACCTGACTATGGCAATATTTAAATAATAATGTTCGTAATGATGAAAAGTGTAAGATTTCATTGCTAAAACTTCAGACTCAAAAAAATTAATAAAAAAATAAAAATGAATGGTGATTATATGGGGATATATCTGATACATTTTTATACACCAAATGATGACTTGTTTGAAACATATCTTGCTGAAAAAAATATATGTTACAGTTCCACTTCTGCAGGGGAAAGAATTTATAATTAAGTACTACTATTTTGCCCTAACATATTCAATAGTTCTCCCACCCCATAATCCATGCTTATAGCCTGCAGTATGTTATTTATCGCTCGCGTGAGCATGAAAAATTCAGACACTGAGTCACGTACATGAACTGCACACATGAATATTAATACAAATATACGGATTGTATATGCATATTATTCGCTATGAACAGAGACAGACGGTTTCAAGTGAATTAAAACGATAGCAATATTGGATAAGTTCATTTGTGTGGTGGGGGGGGGGGATTTTAGACAACAAATGCGAGAGAAAAATTCTGAAATATATTATTTTACTCCGTAAGTACTGTAGAAATATGTTTGGATTTAGAGTTTAACAACAAATATATTCATTTCCAATATGTTCTCTCACGGCATAATTATTAATATTAAATTCGCCAGTAAGCATCGCGGTCCAATTTATTGAGCATTATGTATAATAATAGCTCATAAATTTATGTCTTCAGTTAAAGGAAAATTATTTTTTAATCCTATAAAATGCGAAGTGATTAAAAAATATATAAAAAATTATAGGTTCTGATTAATGTGTTCTTTATGAGATAAATCATATTCAAATTTCAGAAAAGAAATGACTTTTCGCCAAATTTGGCACTCTTATTAACTCTTATTAACTTATTAGCTGGGGTGCTGTGTACACCAGCAACAACAAACGCGCTTCCTAGAATTCCACAAAGAATATGCAGAACCAAGATTTTCAGTAGCTGCACAGTTTGGGTCATTGAACCTTCAGGCCTGATGCAATCACTCTCGCTTCGACGAATGAAACGTAATGACCTTGAAAAGTTTACCTGGGGTGCTGAGAGCACCCCGCGAGTGATTGAGTTATATTTTCGTACTCGAAGCATCTATAATAGGATATGTGTTTCACTCTTTTCGTTAATATTTTCTTTTCAAATATATTAACATACATGTATATTTTATTTAAAATTTCCATAATTGCAGTAAAAAAATAATATAAAATTTAAAATAATTGTAAAATATTATTTTTTGTTAAAATTTTTTAAAACACTGTCAGAAATTACGGCAAAAATTTCATGGGAAAGGAAGCAATAGTGACTCTGACATCTATTAGATATTGTATCGACAGATTCTGAAGATGAACTAAGTAATTTCGAAGACAGTGTAATTTCAGAAGAGCACCATATAAAACAATCTGTTCATCTCATGGATAAGGCACTAGAATTGGAAGAAGTTTTGAGCAAGAAAAAACAAATATATTGACGGAAACAAATAACTGACAAAAACTTAAAAGAGGCTTTTCTGACACAGAAGATAGTAAAAAGAGCATTAATTCACCAAAAAAGGGGCTCTTCACTGTTTGTCCACGGGTAAAAGATGTAAAACCCAATTCATTTTGCCTTCAATGTAAGAAAATATGTGCTTAAACCATATGATTAAGTCTGGTCTGAATAATTGGAAAATGATTAATATTTGTTTTTTACTTTCTTCTATCCTTAACATTAATTACAAAGTAAGTTTATTACTGGAAAAAACGATTTACTTGTGTTTTATGAAAAAAATATAAAATTATATGTTTTTAAGTGAAAATTTTGTAGGTTTAGTTTAAATTAATATTAGTCTTATTTGTATGCAATAAATTTAATAATTTTATTTGTATAATACAAAAAAACATCTTGTACTTTATAAATATGTATCATAATTGACTTAATTTTTTTCCATCCCTTAAGATGATATGGTACCCTAAAAATCGTCAAACAATCGATTTTTTTTATTAGCTTATATGATACTTTTAATTCTTCTAAATGTATCTGCAAAATTTCAGAGCTGTAGCTGTATTTTTTTATTGAGTTATTTATCCATTTTTGCTGCATGACTGTAGACTAAACAAAGTTGCCACACTCACTTTTCAGATTGTCTGCTAGAAAAGTGCCTGATAAATAAGGAACTAATTTTTTTTTATTCCACGCTGATTAGTGTTTAAACTGAAATGAAATCATTGCTTTGTTTTGATTATACGAGAGTTATTCTACTGCGTTTTCTGTGAAGTTTTGTTCCTGCAAATTTAGTTATATTTTTGTACTATTTGTTCTAAAGAGAAAGAAATGTTGCTTTACGACAAGGAAATTGGCGTTTTGAAATATTTTTCATTAAATGATTTAATTTGATATCTCCAAAAAGTTTAAAAGTGTAACATGCCTAGGCCTAAAAGACATACTAAATCTGACACAACGAAAACTTCGAAGAGGATGTTTCCAGATGCTAAGACAAGTTCAAAAGTTTCTCTAAACACCAACTCGAGGTGTTCAAAACTTGAAGAAGAATGTAAGAGTTTCTTTCGTTTGGATGAAAAATATACTGGTAAATCCAGATCTCCAACATACGTCATTATTGATAAAAATGCATTAACGAATCTTTTTAAAAATACTCTATGTAATACTTGCAGGAATGCTTCTTTGCGAGTAAATTTTTGAAGAGTCTGTGGATCTTGTGAAAATATTCAAGTTGTGTGTGATTCTTGCGCTGATGTTATTAATGAAATGAAAACTTCTGGGCAGATTTTTAATGAGAAAAATGGACTAAATCAGTCCTACGATATTAATTTGCGAGCTAAACAAGCATTTTTGAGATTCTTGATTCATAAAGATTCTTGTAGTGCAAACCATTGTGGCTCTTCAGGTTCGATGGAAGTCCATGCAGCATCCGAATTGTGGTCGACATCTGAAAAGATTGGATTTAGCCCCCATGGCGCCCCGAAACAAACATACATGTTGTTCCAGAATGACATCCCGAAAGATGTGGCCTGTCATCGTTACACTCTGAACATGCAGGTCAGTTTTGAAACCAAGAATAATTCCTCCCCAAAGAGCCATCCTGCACCACCGTAACGATGTCGTTTAATTGTGTTCTCTTGGTGGTGACGGGTACCTGGCGCTCTCCATATGAAAGTCCGGCAAGAATCAGACTGCAAACTAAACCTGGACTATTCGGAAAACATCACACAAGACCACTGTTTACGGTGTCCACAATTCATGCTCTCTACTCCAGGTTAATCTCAGACGACAGTGAGTTGTGGTAAGGGGAACACATCTGACAGGTTACGAGCATATAGACCAATGTGCCCTAAGCGTCTGCACACGGTCTGCCTTGAAACTGTCGTACCGGTAGCTGAAGAGAGCTGAGAGAGCTGACGAGATAGGTCTGATGTTGTGCTCCGTCTGTTTCTTTTGGCAGTAACTGCCAAATACCGGTCCTCATTCGGCGTTGTTACTCGGGGTGACCTGTTCTGTAACATCTACTCACATTACCACAATCTTAGAATCGTTGCCAAAGCCTGGAGATGACACTCTGGGCGATTCCGAGTTATTCAATACTTCTAGATTGGTACGTCCACATTCCAGTCGTCCAATAATTCTTCCACGTAAAAAATAATCCAAATGCTTCCATTGTGCCATAACTATACGGTTATTGCACTCAAAGGCTTTTAAAGCGCTTCTGAACAATTTTAATTCTTTGCCAACATTCCTTATATACCCCTCTCTTACACTCTCGTCATTGTGACGTACTATCCGCGCCATCTGGTGTTTTCCTGTAATTTTCATATTCTTCTTCAAGATGTGTGTGATAATTCTACAGGTGAAATTTTTATTTTAGAGTTCAATTTCTGTGTGATTCTAAATTAACCATAATTTATGGACATGAGTGTATTAGACAAATGAAGTTAATTAAGTAAAAACGTTTTTTTTTCATAAATATTTCAAATATGATTGTTGCTCTGCAAACTCTTTCGACTGATTCTAAAATATCCGCTAACCGTTTTTTAAGTTACAAAAAAATGTGAATTTTTTACATGCATATCCCTGAAATACCTACTTCACAGGAGAAAAAAAATATTTCCCTCCCTACCGTCTTATGTGTAATGCAACTCTGTGGATATATGCTCCTCTAAAAGGCCTCGGGAATTTAAAAAAGTGCTTTGATTGCTTTTCCCTCTTTTTCGGAGATGCAGCACCAGAAAGAATCGATGTTTTAGTCTCATTTGCATATAAGAGAAGGTTCTTTTATCAATCATTCTGTTTTATTTTTTTCTTCTTTTGAAGAAAATCGTGAAATCGTCTTTTCTGCATCATCAACGAAAGAGTTTCAGTTCTTTTCGTGGAAGTTCAGGAAAATGTGTCATACTCTGTACACGTTGTAAGGATAGCTTTTTAGTGTTAAAAAGCAATAAATTTTGACACACTCAAGGTGCCTTTTCCATTCCTCTTTATTATGATAGAGAGAGAAAGTAGATTCATTTTAAAAAACGGTACATTATAAATAATATTTTTTCATTTTCAAATAAATTTGAAAACATTTAAAAACAAGATATTTAAAAGTCACATGTCACACAATTGCACTCTTGAAAGCCTATGATATTAAATAAGGGACAAAAAAAAGTTGCGAAGCATGGAATATATTTTAGAAGAATATGTAATTGACAAAGAAAAATGAGTTAAAGAAAAAGATTTAGCATTTAAAAATATATGAGACGATGTTTCACGGAATCACAGATGAAAATTAATTTAAAATGTGAAAATAGTATTTGAATTTTAAAAGGAAACATATACTTATCTTTATATTAAAAAACTTTTTAAAAAAGAAGTTAATTTATTTCACTAATTAGTGCTACGGTCAAACAACAAGAATGGGATTTAAACCCCTAAAACTTCAATTTTCCAATACCTACACTCTATTGTTTGACCCTATTGTACTCTATTATACACTCTATTGTAGACACAGAGAATAAATTTTACTTGATTTAGCTGCAACAACCGCATTTCTTACAAAGGGATTTTACTTGGAAGCGGAAATTGGACAATATACGTCGAAGGAACATAGACGACGGCATAATTTAAAATCATAACTACCCAAGTACCACGACTTGAACTACACAAAAGTGAAAATCTTAAACAAATCTCTTATTTTACCATAATTAAGCAGAAAATCAACTGGGAGAAACGCAATTAATAATACAAAGCCACAATGTAGTACTTAAAGGATGAAGAAGACATAGAAAGTCTAAGTCGCAGGTAGTATGAAATGAAGAAAAAAGTGTTTTAATGGAAGCAGAGTTTTTGCACAAAACAATGCTTGGTGAAGAGGGTGAAAAAAATCAATATCCTTAGTAATCAATAAACTTCCATCAGCTATAATAACTGCGAAGCGTGGTTAGTTCATACACATCAATTAATATCTCAATTCATCTAGGTGGTGGCCAATAGCAGCATATTCCATGTGTATGAGTTGTGATCACATGCTTAGGGTAAGATACTTGACCATACAATTGAAGGACTGACAACATGAGTAACAACAATATTCCAGTCAATCTACTCTCTCAAGTAGTTTTTAATCCTTTTAGAAGTCAAGGGGAAAATCTTAGAAAGTACACCTGAGGGCAGCGCAAAACTCATCAAATATATTGGCATTGGAATTATATAATGATGAGAAGGCTGTCCTGCTTCAGTTTTGTTCTGCCATCTGTTGTTCGATAGATTGAATATAATTAACACTTTAGTTTTGAAAACGTAGCGAGAGATTTGCTATTCTATGCCACCTGCTTCGATGGGACATTTGTATTTCTTAACGAATATATTTTAATTGTAATATTAAAATACTGTTTTCATTGTATAATAACGCTTTTTTATTTCTAAAATTTCTGTATATTTCGTGCAGTAACTATCTAATATTGTATAATCAATAATGGATGAAATGTCAAAGTGCTATTGTATTATATAATAGGAAGAGACAATGTGTATACTATCGGAAAAAGTAGAATATTTAGTTCATAAATAATATATTTAGATAACAAATAAAGAAATATTTTTATTATAACTGTATCTAATTGTTTCTAAAACATTTTTGCACATTTTGTGCCAGTAACTGCCTAATTTGGGTAATAAGTAATAAACCTAACAATAAAATGTAAAAATGCTATTGCATCACAGATAAGAGCCATTTACAATTTGTATATTTGAAAAATTAGAAAATTTAGTGCGTTAGACAGTTACCAATGGGACCTCTATTTATTTTGATTGAAGGCGTATAGCATTAGCTCGTCAGCTAATAGACGAATATTCCTCAAGAAAAAGGAGTGACCGTGGTAGACGAGCGGTCAAGGTATTGGATCGCGGCTAGCCTGTCACGAGCTCGAGCCCATTACCCCTTAAGACCCGCCGTGTAGGGGCGCGATGCAAGTTTAATCTGTCGAGAGCACGAACGTCCTCCCGTGGTGTGGTGTGGTAGTTTGGAGAAGGGGTGCTAGCTAAGGTGTCATTCTCGTCGCTTGACCATGGCACAAAATTACGAGGTCCATCGCCAAAGGCCCTCGTGTAGCTGAACAGTGCGACGTTAATATTCACTCACTTTCTCAAGAAAAAGCAAATGACGTCCTGTGCTAGCTTCAAAGCAAAAAGTGTGTAGTTTAGGATGATGTGCTCTTAGCCAGTGCGGGAAATTATATGCCAAAGATGGTTTCCAACTCTAGACGATGTAGGAAATGTAGCAGAAAGGAACAAGAAAAGGGACCCGCTAGATGTGTGCAGAATGTGATGCCCCGTTTTGCATAGCAACGTGCTTCTCATTTTTTCATGACAAATATTCTCCATTACATTTAATTTTCTTTTAGACGGTGAATGGTTCCTTGTGTGTGGGGGGAAGTATATTCTTTTTACTCCTAAACTTTAAGCGTAAACATAAAAATAGGCAAAATAAAACATATTTCCTTAAATGCTATAATTTATATGTTAATGAAACATGAAAAAACTGCGAGAAGTTAAAAAGAGAAATAACAAAGAAAATGAAAAAAAAAACTACAAAAATACACATATAAATGTACAGAGGTTCAACTCATGTTTGTTTCGAAGCCAAACGATATTTATTTCTTAACAATTAATTTAGCCAAGCAGCAAACCGACTATAGAAAAATTTTTAGTTCTTAAAAACCACCAATTTGATTCGATGAATTAGCAAGTTTGTCACACTACGTTCAATAGAATCATATATGGACCGTTCTGGCGTTCAATCAAAAAGGATATTCAAGAAATTTATGCACAAGTACTGAAAACCGTAGAGTTTAATAGCAATTAACCCAATTTTAATATAAATTAAAATGGTAATTTTAAAGTGTACCTCAACCATTTTAACATGTGCCCTTTCCAACATTGTGACTGGAATGTTGGTAGTGAGCAAAGCGTTGAATATCTTATTATTTTTGGTTCACAATTTAAAAGAGAAAATAAAATGCCTGAAAGAGTTAAACTTCATGCTGTTAAAATTAACTGGCCACCAAATATTTTTCAATTTGTTACAAGCAATTTCTATTTTAATTTTCATGATTTTGTAAATTTTGCATTTCTCTGTTTTTTGTAAATTTATTGTATTGATTTTGATACGAATTTATTTTATTTTGTAACGTACTTTTTGTCCTTATTACTTGTTTTCGTTAGTTCAATTTTGCGGGAGCTTTTATTTCAGCTTTTGTTTTCATGTTTAATTTTTTTTAAAAATGTATTTATCTCATTTTGGTTGTTTTACTTGCATCTGTAAGCTCCGTGTGATATCTGTAGAGTATAGCAATTATTTTATCTGTCTCTAATATATATATATGTATTCATATATATATATATAATAGAGATAAATTTAAAAAAATTAATATAAATAAGCCGTTTAAAGTCAGCAATAATGATAATACTGTAGAACCATTCTTTTATATTTTTTTATATTTAACTCTACATATTATAGAAACAAAAGAAATTTTAATTATATATACATATATATATGGGAATTTCCACACAGACGGCACTCTAGAGGGCACTGGCGACGCGAGCCACCAGCGAGCGAAGGCACTAGAGGGAGGGAGCGAGCGAGCGGTCTCGACGAGGAGGTAGGTCTGAGAGCCAACGCTGCTGGAAAGGAAAGCAACGGGGATCCAACTGACCAGTGGCCCAATGCTGGAAGGATATTCACGAGAAGGTGACACATCCATCACCTGAATACCATGAGCCATCGTGAACTGTATAAGAACGTTGTTACCATTGTGAACTGTGTTATGATAGTTGTGAAGTGAACACAAGACCGAGAAACTGTTGTTGAGTACGAGAAGAAGTATTTGTTTATAAACGTTAATAATCATATATCTGTGTAGTAGTGTGTAGTCCTGTAACAAGTGTCCACATTAAAGGTTAGTATTAGTCAAAAGCAGTGTCGTCAATAAATACCCCTAGAACTCCGTGCCATAACCCCATATATATATATTTATATATAAACACCACACAACTATATATATATATATATATATATATATATATATATATATGTAAATAATTTTTGAAAATATTTCAACTTTCGTAATGAACGAATAATTCGTTCAAAAATCTTTTAGGATATTACACCTGTCTTTCACAAACTGCAGGGCGCAACCTTACCCCAGGGGAGAATGATAATCTTACAAGGTGGGTGCGGGTATATCGTAAAGGCGAAAACAAATTGATATTTAAAAAAAAAAAATATTAATTTGCTGAAAGGGAGCAAAACAAAATATATACTGACATAATAAAAAATAAATTACCACATTTACGTTGATGTAATACACTTATAAATGTATCAGTACTGCACACAATGTGTTTTATATTTAATTTAAGGTGAGCACTTCTTTTGAAATATATAAATTTTCAACGAAATAAACACTTCTTTGTTTTAAATAGGGCATAAAACTAGGCATCCAAAAACAATTTCCGCAATATTAAAAATAATTTTGAATTGATAAGAATTTTCAGTGAAATTTTAGTGAAAATATGCTGTATTGAAAATTCCAATTAATATATTTAGCTAATACTTATACAGTACATAAATAACATCATTATCTGGTTTAAAGCTATAAGATTTGTAATACTTTTGAAACATGGAAATTTGTATTCAAAAACTCATTTTTTTACAAAAAAACTAATGTTATTTTATCACAAAAAGTGCAATAAAATGCATAAATATATGCATAGAGATTAGATTATATAGTCTATAACACAGATAAAACTAAATAAACCATTTTCTGAAAATTTCATTTTAATAGCTTAAAAATATTTTGTGTAGAGATCTGTTTCTGGTTTTGTAAACTGTATTTCTGGTCTACAGGCTGTAATTTTGCTTCCAAATATCGTAGAAACAAAAATAGAGTATTTTTGGAATTTTAACTGTATGGGCTGAAAAAAAACATAAAAGTACTTTCGAAAATTTCCACCAAAACGGCGAATTTGGGGTACTCACATACCTTAACAGTAGTAAGTTAAGAACAAGTTTCATAATTACCAGGGACCCCATGGGATTGTTATATGCAAAATTATATACAATTGTAGCAAGCTGGAATGGAAAGGGAGGGCGGATGAAAATTTTGATTAAAAATTGGGTCACAAGTATAGAAAGATGAAGAAGCACTGCATTACACATGTATTTTTGCTTTTTTTCCCATTCGTATAAGAATCTAGAGGAACACAGAGATAAATTTTTGTCAGAATGCTCAGAATCTTTGCGATTCAGAGTGAATACCTCGGAGACCAATTCGATTCCACCTTCCGTTCCCGGCATTTGGTGAAATTAGAGCTTAATCCGTGACTCGACTAGTACGTCTGTTACTTACATATTCGACATTAAGATATATCGACAATTCCAGTTCTTACGTGAGGGCAGATGTCTAAAACAATTTTATGAGGTTACAATTTTTTTGATCATACAAGTTTTTTTAAAATTTTTTTATCGAAACTCAAGTAGTCGGTAATTGCAGTTTTAGTACTATTTTAGAGATATATATATTGGCTATACTACTTTGCACTACCATGATAATTATTAGATTTCAAATAGCTTATGGGATATCTTTACAGCTAGAAATCAATTGAAATTCCATTTCCGCCTGACTGAAATACAGGACTGCATGATAAGTGATAAACTACAAAACAAAATAGAACTTAAAATATCAATCCTTCGAAATAAAAAAAAATATTATTGAGAAAATCATAAATTGTAATGTACTCATTTTTTCAATAAAAATTAGAAACCAACTTTTATATGATAAATGTGACGTTTCTTAACTTACATAACATTTACACTCACACTTACACACACATGGACACACACACTCATATTTACACAAACACGGGCACACACACTTACCACATACACTCACATCTACACATACAGTCACACTTACACATACCTCATACTTACACACACTCACACTTACACACACACTCACACTTACACACACGCATATATTGCAAAGAGGTATTCATTTTTTGGTTGTAGGCTAGGTAATTGAAGCTATGAAAATTAATCATGTAATCATCTGTCAAGATAATTTTATGATCAATATTATGATCCTCTCTGCTCCAGCTTAAGATAACAAATAGAGAAATTTACTTCTTTTATGAATTTAAATCGTGATATATATAATTGAAAGAAACATAATCACTTGTTCAAATGAATAAAAGTGCAATTTATTTTTAGAAATGCCGCATGCATATTAGAGAGAAGTTTCAGCCAATCATTATGGCCCTTGTAAGCTATTCCGATATTCTTTTACTGAGAATCACGAACCAATCAATCAAATATTCAATGTATAATCCTTTTTCAGAGGAATCTTGAATAAATCTATTTAAATATAGATTTTAATCTTCTAATACGAGGATTTATGAAACGCGTTTTGAAATAGGGTATTCAGAAATATGATTTAGAGAAGAAATACATAAGGTTACACATACAAACAAACACACACACACACA
>BMAO01035075.1:2500-63901 GCA_019973975.1 Trichonephila clavata
TTAAAAAAAAAAAAAAAAAAAAAAAAAAAAAAAAAAAAAAAAAAAAAAAAAAAAAAAAAAAAAAAAAAAAAATATATATATATATATATATATATATATTTTTTTTTTTTTTTTTTTTTTTTTTTTTTTTTTTTTTTTTTTTTTTTTTTTTTTTTTTTTTTTTTTTTTTTTTTTTTTTTTTTTTTTTTTAACGTTCTTTATTACACCTTACAAAATTTATCTTATTTTCCGGTTTGTCGTTTTCGTAGTACAAGATTCTGTCGGGGTTTCCATCAGCATCGTAATATAATAGTATTGCGGAACTCTTGGGAGCGTCTTCCTCGGTCGTTTCTTGCTTAAATCGTTCTACGAATTCGGGAAAAATGATAGATCCGTTTTCGTCGTCCACCACGAATATCGGGGGGATTTTGCAACTAAATGTAGGATTGGCGAAATAAAAATTCAATTCGTGATTCGTCGACAATTTGACCTTTCCTTCGACGATCGCCTGTAACCAAACCATGCTGCGCACGTGTGTTCTTCTTCCCAATTTAAAAAACAATTCGCTCGCCTCGTCTTGAGTCAGCATTTTGCAATTTCTTTGTATGGGTAACAAATTAGAATGCAGGGGAGGGTGGATCAAATCCCTAAAATAGAGGCGACTGCCGGGTAAAAAAGTTCGAATCATTTCCAAGGGACGTTTGTATCCTAACAACGCTCCGAACTCGGTCGCCTTGTAAAAAGGTTGGCCGTTGTAAACGTAAACGTTCAATAAACGTCCCGTGGAAGGTTCCAGAATGTTGAGAAATAAAAAATTGTTCATCTTGCAGATAACACGAATGCGGGAGACTGGTGTCAGAATGTCCAGCTGCCCAACAGATATTTCTCAGAGAATTGTTAATCTTCTCAGAGAATTGTTAGTCTTCGTTAGAATTGTATAAAAAAAAAAAAAAAAAAAAAAAAAAAAAAAAAAAAAAAAAAAAAAAAAAAAAAAAAAAAAAAAAAAAAAAAAATTTTTTTTTTTTTTTTTTTTTTTTTTTTTTTTTTTTTTTTTTTTTTTTTTTTTTTTTTTTTTTTTTTTTTTTTTTTTTTTTTTTTTTTAAGAAATAAATATTTTTTCTGAGTGAAATAAACATTTTTTCTGAGTGAAATAAATATTTATTTCTGAGAGAAATTTTTTCTGTACGTTCTCGCTTGCATCGTCTATATATATTTGTTCCCGCAAAGTTATGCGACAGTGCAATTCCAACTTTGAGGTTATGACGCCGTGCTTCCGAGGTCGTCTGATCGATGGATTCTCGTCTGTGACGGGTGTATAAATACTCGTGTTTGCTGTGAGAGTTGCTCCATTTTCTCCCGATCCCCCGAACGCTACACGTCGCTTCTCAAAGGGTGAGTTGAACTCTTTTCTTACATTTTTTCTTTATTTTGCAGGAATACGCAGAAATAGAAGTGATTTTGCAGAAATAGAAGTGATTTTGCAGAAATAGATGTGATTTTGCAGAAATAGATGTGACATTTGTTTTCGGTTAAGACTGTCAGTGTTTGGTGGTGTTCGATATTCCGTGCACTGGTAGTCTTAACGGGAAAAAGATGTTTATTTCGTGCCTGCCACGTATCCATTGGGAAACAAATTATTGATTTTTATTCGAATATCCATTTAGAAATCATAATTAATTTACGCTCGAAACGTATTTATCATTAAATACCTAATCGTTCGTTTTTAAATAATGTTTAAGTACACTGTAATTATTATTTTTTGTTAATCTCTTTTAATACGCAAGCTTGAAAGTATTTATGATTAAATATCTAGTCGTTTTGTTTTTTAAATAATGGAATATCCAAACTCATTTATAATCAAATCTTTTTTTTGTTAATCTCTTTTAATACGCAAGTTTGAAAGTATTTATGATTCAATATCCAGTCGTTTGTTTAACTGTAATTATCTTTTTTGTGTTCATTTTTTTTGTTTGACTGTGATTATCCTTTTTTAATGTTTAGTTGTTTTTAAGTAATATGCAAGCATAAAACGTATTTATAATTCGATAATTTAACATTTTTGTTTAAATGTTATCTTTTTTCGTAATCAGTTATTTGTTTTATAATTAATTATTATTAACGCTCGACGCGTGTTTATTACTTAACATGTTTCTGTTTAACTGTAATTATCTTTTTTTATGTGTTTAGCTGTTTTTAAGTAATATGCAAGCTTGAAACGTATTATATTTAACATTTTTTTTGTTTAATTGTTTTTTTATGTTCAATTGTTTTTTATAATCACTTTAATTGTCTTTTTTTTAATTATAGGGTCATGGCCAAATTCAACCACGATTATTTCGTGTCCATCGACTGGATGCGGTATCGGAGCGAGTGGGTGCCCCATCGGTTGCTGTTCGCCGACCCTTACATTTACAAAACGGTCGATATTCGACCTGATTTGGGCAGTCTGCGCTACTTCACGTACCAGGACGTGCAAGTAAACATGAAATACGTGCCTTCCCTCTTCAGACAGGAGGATTGGATATCCCCGAATGTCGTCAGAGTTCCCGTCGAAGAGTTCCACGAGTTCCTGAAATCCAGACTGGTGAAGGAGCATCTACCGTCCAACGAAAACGGATGGGACTTGACCATCGGAACGACGGATTTGGCGACGTACATGTACCTGGATCGATTCATTCCGGACGTGTTGAGCTATATCGGCAAACGGGACAACACCGCCGAAACCAGAGTGAGGGATATGGTGCGAATGAGCAACAGGGAGAGAAAGGGCATGATGGGAGAAATAGAGGAAGAAGACGAAGACGACGACGACGAGGAAGAAGAAACACAAAAAAAGGAAGAAAGAAAATAACCCCTTTGTATTTTCTTTCGAACGTAAGATAATAAAATAAAAAAAATTACATATTATATTGGTTTCTGTGTGATATGTGTGCATCGCAATTGGGGAAAATGAATTGCGTAGGGAGGGAATGCAATTAAAATAATCAAAACGACAAAAAACATTTAATTAAACCGCATTTGATAAAAGAATGTGATTAAAGAACACCCTCGAAGAAAACTTTTCAAATTAGGATCAAAATACTCAGTCTCGTTAAAAGCTATTGTAATTTTCACTTTATTGCTGTCAACATAAATCTAGAGAGGGGTTCCTGCATTATGATCCGATTACAGTCGGCCACAAGTACCGGATACTACATGTAAACTTTCGAGAGATCGTATATTAATTTCTAACTCGACATACAAAAGACGTGACACCCTGATGATGATTCTAAGCAGATTCTAAGTTAAGGCTACCTTCGGAGCACTTTTTTTTGAAATATATAAATTTTCAACTAAATAAACATTTTTATATTTGAAATGGAGCATAAAACTAAGAATTTAAGTACAATTTCCACAAAATTAACAATAATTTTCGATATATTGGAAATTTCACTCAAAATTCCAGTGAAAAATTGCAGTTACGGTTAGGTTTGTATTGAAAAAAATCCAAAAAATATATTCGAATAATATTTATGCAATACATAAAAAAAATCATTATCTGTGCTTATATAGCTATAAAATTTGTGATACTTTTGAAAAGTTTTTGAAATATGTCATTTTTTATGCGAGAACTCAATTTTTTTACAAAAAACTAATGTTATTTTCTCACAAAAAGTGCAATAAAATCAATAACATAGAGATTAGACTTCTAATGAATGTATTCAAATAATATTTATACAGTACGTAAATTATATCTTTATAAGTGTTAGGAATAAAAAAGATTTGTAATACTTTTGAAAGTTTTTTAATTATGCCAAATTTTGTGCAAAACCAAGGTTTCTTAAAAAAACTAATGATCATTTTCATAAAAAAAGCAATAAAGTACATAAATATATACACAGAGTTTAGATTTTGATTCATAACACAGATATAACAAAATAAAACATGTTCTGAAAATTTCAATTCAATATCTTACAAATATTTTGAGTAGGGATGTACTTCCGGTTTTGTAAGCTCCATTTCCGGTTTACTAATTATGCTATAACCTTGCTTCTAAATATCGTACACATAAAACTAGAGTGTTTTTGGAATCTTTAATGTATGAGCTATAAAATAAATTTCGAAAATTTTACCCAAATCGACGAATTTTGGTTTTTACCTTAAGTAATTTATTCATAAGATTGAGTTTGAATATTTTGACCAAGCAAATCCTGACTGTAATGAACCATATTGTTTAATTGTTCTTTATGTCATGAAAAAAAAAAAAAAAAAAAAAAAAAAAAAAAAAAAAAAAAAAAAAAAAAAAAAAAAAAAAAAAAAAAAAAAAACTTATAATAGTTGAAAAAAAAAAAAAAAAAAAAAAAAAAAAAAAAACTTATAATAGTAAAAAAAAAAAAAAAAAAAAAAAAAAAAAAAAAAAAAAAAAAAAAAAAAAAAAAAAAAACTTATGATAGTCAAAAAAAAAAAAAAAAAAAAAAAAAAAAAAAACTTATGATAGTCAAAAAAAAAAAAAAAAAAAAAAAAAAAAAAAAAAAAAAAAAAAAAAAAACTTATATAGTCAAAAAAAAAAAAAAAAAAAAAAAAAAAAAAAAAAAAAAATTTTTTTTTTTTTTTTTTTTTTTTTTTTTTTTTTTTTTTTTTTTTTTAAACTATCATAAGTTTTTTTTTTTTTTTTTTTTTTTTTTTTTTTTTTTTTTTTTTTTTTTTTTTTACTATCATAAGTTTTTTTTTTTTTTTTTTTTTTTTTTTTTTTTTTTTTTTTTTTTTTTTTTTTTTTTTTTTTTTTTTTTTTTTTTTTTTTTTTTTAATCGATTTATATTTATCGAGTTATATTATTCATCACGTTTAGGTCGAAAACACGATGGTCGATTGCGTATTCAATTGCGATTATTTCGTCGCTAGCGGAATGGATGAGTTATTCTTCCCGATGGATTCCTTGTCGCATTTTATTCGTGAATCCTATACCGGTAGAGATGTGGAAGTACGCCCGAGTTTGGAGAGTCTGCAAGTGTTTACCCACCAGGACATCATGAAAAATCTAAAAACACTGTTCTTCGATCATGCGCGTCACGGAACCCAACGATCGAATCATTTGGGTGCGCGAGAGCGAACTGGGGGCTTTTCTGAAACACGATTTGATCGACAACTATCTGAAAGTGGACGAAAGCGGGGAGACCTTGGTGGTCGGAGCTTTGGATCCTGCCACGTACATGTATTTGGATCGACTCATGCCCAACGTTATACAATATGTAGGAAAAGCGCACAATATCGACAAAATGATCAAAGATGTAATAGATCATATGAATATTCGCGAAGAGGAAGAAAATGTAGATGTTGTAGGATAAATTGTATTTTTTTGTGTTAAAACAATAAAGTGATGGTGTTTATTTATTTTTCTGCGTTGGTTTTATTTGTTGTAAAAAACATTTCTTACAAATATACATACTGTGAAAATAAATTGTATTCCATAAATTATTAAAAAAAAATCTTACAAAATATACATACTGTGAAAATAAATTGTATTCCATAAATTATTAAAAAAAAATCTCGCAAATATACATAGTGTGAGAACTGCGGACAAAAATTATATTCCATAAATTATTAAAAAAAATCTCACAAATATACATAGTGTGAGAACAAAAATTATATTCTATATATTTATCATAAAAATTTTGTATTCCATATATTTATTATAGTCTGAGAACTTTGAACTATAATTTTATTTCATATTTTTATCACATCAAATGTATGAAAAAAAAAAAAAAAAAAAAAAAAAAAAAAAAAAAAAAAAAAAAAAAAAAAAAAAAAAAAAAAAATTTTTTTTTTTTTTTTTTTTTTTTTTTTTTTTTTTTTTTTTTTTTTTTTTTTTTTTTTTTTTTTTGTAATTTCATACATTCGATGTGATAAAAATATGAAATAAAATTATCGTTCAAAGTTCTCAGACTATATATTTGTTCCCGCAAGATTGTACAACATTGCACTTACAATTTTGATGCTACAACCTTGTACCTCCGAGGTCGGTGCATTTTTACAACTTTGATGCTATAACCTTGTACCTCCGAGGTTGTACGAGTAATCGATACGCAAAGGTCATTTGCGACGGGAGTATATATACAAGTGAGATTCATTCAGTCACTCCAGTTGTTCCGTATCTGCCGAACGCTTCACGTCTCTTCTCCGAAGGTGAGTTGAACTCTTTTCTTAGATTTTTTTCTTACATTTCGTTGGAATAAATGTCGTTTCGCAGGACGTGACATTTGTTTTTCGGTTAAGACTGTTTTTTTGGTGGTTTTTCGAGATTTCACGCTCGCCACATATCCTTTGGAATTTTTATTCGAATTGCTATTTAGAAATCGTAATTGTTATTTGGAAAACGTAATTGTTTTTTTCCATGAATTTATAATTAAATATTCTCTATATGTACTTAGAATGAACTATTTGACTGTTTTGGACGTGACATTTGTTTTTCGGTTAAGACTGTTTTTTTTTGGCGGTGTTCGAGATTTCACGCTCGCCACGTATCCTTTGGAATTTTTATTTAGAAATGAATGCTATTTGAAATCGTAATTTTTATTTAGAAATGAATTGTTATTTGAAATAATGCTATTTGAAATCGTAATTTTTATTTAGAAATGAATTGTTATTTGAAATAATGCTATTTGAAATCGTAATTTTTATTTAGAAATGAATTGTTATTTGAAATAATGCTATTTGAAATCGTAATTTTTATTTAGAAATGAATTGTTATTTGAAATAATGCTATTTGAAATCGTAATTTTTATTTAGAAATGAATTGTTATTTGAAATAATGCTATTTGAAATCGTAATTGTTATTTGAAATAATGCTATTTGGAAATCGTAATTATTTTTAACTGTTTTGGACGTGACATTTGTTTTCGGTTAATGGTGTTCGAGATTTCACGCTCGCCACGTATCCTTTGGAATTTTAATTTAGAAATGATTGCTATTTAAAAATGATTGTTGTTTAGAAATAATTGTTATTTAGAAATGATTGTTGTTTGAAATAATGCCATTTAGAAATAATGCTGTTTGAAATAATTGCTATTTAGAAATAATTGTTATCTGAAATCGTAATTGTTATTTAGAAATGAATGCTATTTAGAAATAATTGTTATTTGAAATAATGCTATTTGGAAATCGTAATTATTTTTTTTGCATGAATTTAGAATCAAATATTCTCTAAATGTACTTAGAATGAACTGTTTAACTGTTTTGTTTTAAAATAATGTACTTAGAAAGAAACTGTTTTGGACGTGACATTTGTTTTCGGTTAGGACTGTCAGTGTTCGGTGGTTTTCGATATTCCGTGCACTTACAGTACTAACGTGAAAAAAGATGTTTATTTCACGCTCGCCACGTATCCTTTGGAATTTTTATTTAGAAATGAATGCTATTTAGAAATGAATGCTATTTAGAAATGAATGTTATTTAGAAATAATTGCTATTTAGAAATAATGCTATTTAGAAATAATTGTTATCTGAAATCGTAATTGTTATCTGAAATCGTAATTGTTATTGGAAATAATGCTATTTGAAATCATAATTGTTATTTGAAATAATGCTATTTGGAAATCGTAATTATTTTTTTTGCATGAATTTAGAATCAAATATTCTCTAAATGTAATTAGAATGAACTGTTTAACTGTTTTGTTTTAAAATAATGTACTTAGAAAGAAACTGTTTTGGACGTGACATTTGTAGAAAGAAACTGTTTTGGACGTGACATTTGTTTTCGGTTAAGACTGTCAGTGTTTGGTGGTGTTCGATATTCCGTGCACTGGTAGTCTTAACGGGAAAAAGATGTTTATTTCACGCTCGCCACGTATCCTTTGGAATTTTTATTTAGAAATAATTGTTATTTAGAAATAATTGCTATTAGAAATAATTGCTATTTAGAAATAATTGCTATTTAGAAATAATTGTTATTTGAAATAATGCTATTTGGAAATCGTAATTATTTTTTTTGCATGAATTTAGAATCAAATATTCTCTAAATGTACTTAGAATGAACTGTTTAACTGTTTTGTTTTAAAATAATGTACTTAGAAAGAAACTGTTTAACTGTTTTGTTTTAAAATAATGTACTTAGAAAGAAACTGTTTTGGACGTGACATTTGTTTTCGGTTAGGACTGTCAGTGTTCGGTGGTTTTCGATATTCCGTGCACTTACAGTACTAACGTGAAAAAAGATGTTTATTTCACGCTCGCCACGTATCCTTTGGAATTTTTATTTAGAAATGAATGCTATTTAGAAATAATTGCTATTTGAAATAATTGCTATTTAGAAATGAATGCTATTTAGAAATAATTGTTATTTTGCATACATTTAGAATTAAATATTTAACTGTTTTGTTTTTAAATAACGGCTTGATAGAATCAAATATTTAACCGTTTTGTTTTTAAATAACGGCTTGATAGAATCAAATATTTAACCGTTTTGTTTTTAAATAACGGCTTGATAGAATCAAATATTTAACCGTTTTGTTTTTAAATATTTTGTAAATGTTTTTTTCGGTTGCTTTTAAGTAAAGATTTGATTTGATGAGCTTGAAATGCATTTCTGATCGATCGTGATTATTGTTTTAAGCGAGTGTTAAATGTTTTTCGTTAAGACTGTCAGCATTTGCAGTTATTATAAATATTCTCAGATTCTGATAGTCTTGACAGAAAACGTTTATCTAACCTCTCCAACGTTATTTTATTTCAGAATCTTCAATGTTATTTTATTTCAGAATCTTCAATGTTTTCTGAAAATGTTGTTTATTTCAGAAAATGTCGACAACCAAGAGCTCGCCGCCAAAAACGACGGAGGAACCGATCGACCTCTCCACACCGAAGATGAGCGGTTTCAATATCTCGGAGAAACGTCCATCGTTTCATCCCTACCGCTTGGAAAAGGATGACGACGTAGTGTGTCTGCGGGAAAAGATTCATAATACAGAAGGGGAGTATTCGGCGGCATCGCCGCCATACACGCCGAGTTCGCCAACATATCCGCCCTCGTCTCCGTCGTTGCCCGACATTTACAGAAGCACACCGATGCCAAAGACTCCCACACCTGACGTCCGGGCATCGTTCCCTAACTATAATTTACCTGACGTCCGGGCATCGTTCCCTAACTATAATTTAATCAAAACCTACTTTTCCTCGAATTTTGTGCAGTACATCCCGCAGAACGATTTCGGGATGGGGTTCCCCAAGTATATCACGTACAAAATGGGGAACCGTAAAATGACGTACTATGCGGTAAATAAAAACAATTGAAAAAAATGCATTGGTTTTCTTTGAGTTTATTTGTTTGTCTTTACACTCAATCTTTAACAATTTATTTGAAATGTTGATCACAAAATAGTTTTAATTTATTTGAAATGTTGATCACAAAATAGTTTTAATTTATTTGTTTGTCTTTACACTCAATCTTTAACAATTTATTTGAAATGTTGATCACAAAATAGTTTTAATTTATTTGAAATGTTGATCACAAAATAGTTTTAATTTATTTGAAATGTTGATCACAAAATAGTTTTAATTTATTTGAAATGTTGATCACAAAATAGTTTTAATTTATTTGAAATGTTGATCACAAAATAGTTTTAATTTATTTGTTTGTCTTTACACTCAATCTTTAACAATTTATTTGAAATGTTGATCACAAAATAGTTTTAATTTATCCCAAAAGAGTTTTAAATTATTTGATCACAAAAGAGTTTTAAATTATTTGAACTATTGATCCCAAAAGAGTTTTAAATTATTTGATCACAAAAGAGTTTTAAATTATTTGAACTATTGATCCCAAAAGAGTTTTAAATTATTTGATCACAAAAAAGTTTTAAATTACTTGAAATTTTGGAAATTTTGATCACAAAATGGTTTTAATTTATTTGATCACAAAATAGTTTTAAATTATTTGAAATTTTGATCACAAAAGAGTTTTAAATTACTTGAAATTTTGATCACAAAATAGTTTTAATTGATTTGATCACAAAAGAGTTTTAAATTATTTTGATCACAAAAGAGTTTTAAATTATTTGAACTGTTGATCACAAAATAGTTTTTAAATTATTTTGATCCCAAAAGATTTTTAATTATTTGAACTGTTGATCCCAAAAGATTTTTAATTATTTGAACTGTTGATCCCAAAAGCGTTTTAAATTATTTGAACTGTTAATCACAAAAGCATTTTAAATTATTCGAACTGTTAATCACAAAAGCGTTTTAAATTATTTGTTTCTAATTATTTGAACTGCTGATCCCAAAAGATATTTAATTATTTGAACTGTTGATCCCAAAAGCGTTTTAAATTATTTGAACTGTTAATCACAAAAGCTTTTAAATTATTTGAACTGTTGATCACAAAAGACTTTTAATTTATTTGAAATTTGGATCACAAAAGAGTTTTAGTTTATTTGAACTGTTGATCAATCTGGATAATATATAATAATATTTTTTAATAAGCTGTAATGCAGACATGAAAAAGGAATTGAACATTGATGCTCTCCAGTAGACTCGGTGGGCTCTGAAAAAGAGGTAAAATTCGACTAGTGTGTTTTGAGTCGTAAAATCGTCGTGTCTCTAGAAATGTAGTTCTCTCGGCTCCAAAAAAGGCTCCGAAAAGGTTTTTGGAAAAAATAAATTTCTCTGGGGGCAAATTTTAATAAACATATTAAAAATCGATTGGGGTCCGGTGCTCATAATATTTTTTGACCGACTGTATAATGCATGGTTTATAATTAATTCCTTAACTGCAGATTAAAAGTGACACAATTCGCTCCCCAATGCCACCATTGGGCGCGAATGAGTGAGTGAGTGAATATTAACGTCGCACTGTCTTAGCTACACGAGGGCTTTTGGCGACGGTCCGCGTAATTTTGAACCATAGTTAAGTGACGCGGACGACACCTGATCTGGCACCCCCTCTCCTAACTACCACACCACGCCAACGGGAGGACGTTTGAGCTCTCGACAGATTTAACGTGCATCGCTCCCCTACACGTTGGGTCTTCAGTGGTACTGGGATCGAACTCATGACATGCTAGCCACGATTCTATGCCTAGACCACTTGGTTACCGTGGTCACGGGATGTATTGGTGAGGGGGGCTGAAAAAAATAAATAAGACCTTCTCTAAAATAGATAAATTCTTCACAAACACTGTCAAGGTCCTTTTATTGCATTCCAAGGCCTTCGGAATAATTTTATGATAGCAGTGCACAGAGATCATACTTTGGAAAGTACGTCCGGGACAATTAACGCTTTGGCTGAGAAAAACGTTTATAGACGCCAATGGCACTTAAGAGGTAAAAGTCATATTGTAGCTATTGCGTCCAAGTATAGTATAATTGAATTCAATACATTTTTATTTTTTTTGGGCGCGATTAAAATTATGATTGAATATTGGGTCGCAAGCATTGAAATTTTCAGAAGCACTGGATAAAGTAATCAAATAATATCACAGTTTCATTTTAAAAATACAATAAGCTTTAAAAATTGAAAAAAATTTAATGGCGTTCCTTTCCCCTGAATGCGTAGTTTCACAATCGCATAGCGTAATATCACTGGAAAACGTTAAAATATGCATTTTTGAAAAATGTAATAAAATCTAAAAAATGAGCACAAATGATTGTTTTTAAAGAGAAGTTTAAGTTCCATAATATATCAAAATAACATCCATAATAATCCCTAATATTGTAAATGAGTTTAATTTTTCGGTGATAGAGTTTGATATCGAGGGTCTACGAGCTAAGTTGTTGTTTATGTTTGCCAAGATGGGCGATAACATTACAATATGGTTACCTTGATATTTTTAACATCTGCCAAAGTGGTTGCCATGGGGATAACGTATATCAGAAATAATTTTTTTGGCTTTTTCTCGTGGTAACCGTATTAATTTCAAACGATTTTAATTCGATTTCTTTAATATAATTTAATCATTTTAATTCCAATTGCTCTATCTTGCAAAATAAAACAGTCTTCTGTTTTATTTTGTGCTATTTCGAATACAGATATTTCTAATATAATATGTGAGTACTAGGATATTTTTTTTAAAAAAAGAATGAGTGTTGTACTTTTAATTATTGCTATAAATGTATATCATATTTTTTCACTTTATTTTACTTTTTAAAAAGAGTTTTTTTACCGTTCCTTGTTCGATTGAATTCGTTGAAGGAACTTGCAGTTTTTGGAACATTGCACGTTTGTAGTACTTTTTATTTGATATTCATTATTCATTTTAATATACATAATGTAATTATATTATTAATATAATATAAAAATACAATTATTATTATGTGTGATAATCATATGATATTCGTCCTTTGCAATAATTGTTTTTTTTTAATTATATTTCTTATAATTATTAAATATGTTATTTATAATTGTTATTTATTTATAAGTATTATTGTGTTATTTATTTATTACGATGTTGTTCATTCATAATTATTTTTTTATTTATTTATAATTATGTTAAATAAGTATTCTTATGTACGCTTCTTATTACAATACGATGTGGTTACTCTTTTTTATAATTATTAAATTACATTATATGATTATTATTATATAAAATAATTATTGTTAAATCATACTATATGAATATATAATAATTATTACTATATAATATTATATTAATTTTATATATAATAATTACTGTAAAATTATATTATAAGATTATTTATATATTGCATAATATTACTATTAGTTAATATTTTTTTGATTATATTGATTTTCATTTTTTAATAATCTTGGTTATTCTCAATCTCTTCCTATATTCTTCATTTGAAATAGATTTCACTGATTTCAAAAGTTCTTTAAAATTATTTTCCTGACGATCTCTTACTGCTACGCTGCCATCTTGGATTCCATTCCAAAGACATTCGCTGCTTGGCGTATTTCTTTATCGCACCAAGCAGCGTTTGGCGCGTAGACCCAGGATATCGAACTAGTTCCATAATAGTATGTATGCAGTTGCCCTCTACTAAAGTTTGAAGGCGTAAACAGGGTTTCATCCTTGAGCATTCAGCGACAAGGCTGAAGGCTAGGTAGCTATCCAAGTATCCAATCAGAAATTTAAAAAACTAATGATAATACACAATTTTGAGACATTTATTTTTCATAAATCAGTATCTGATTTTCAAATATTATGAACTTGATTTTGGATTAAATAGATGAAAATTTATAAAATGAAATTTGATACTTATTGATCATACCGTCGCTTAATGCCACGACATGTAGCAAATAGAGAAAAGCCGTTGAAAAGCATGCTCAAGCATAATAATAAGATTTGGCGACTTCTTTTGAATTGACAGTACTGGTGCATGGTATAATACATAAAGTACCAAACTGATTTATAAATAAAAAGCTCCAGATATAAGATCAATGCTTTAAATAAACAAAAATGCGCTACTTACGTCTGAAGCTTGTAAAACACTCTGAGATTCCGGATCTCATCAGACAGTTGGCTTGGGAAACAATAAACTGTATTCCTCAGAAATCTTTAAAGATCTATACTGATGGTAGCAGAGGTGATGGGAGAATTTCTGGTAGTGGAGTACACATTCTTACTCCTACCGTAATCATGGACATTCAGATCAAAAATCCAAATTTTTGTTCAGTTTTTACATTGGCGCTTATTGCTATCAGAAGGGGTTTGCAATTCGCATGTGAAACCGAGGTTCAGTTTCAAAATGTTTGGGTTCCAACTGACAGCCGTGCTTAAGTTCAACATCTATCTAATTGGACAACTATAGGGGACCAGACTAGCCTTGATATCCTTAATCTTCTTGATCGGATTTCTTTTAATCATCGCGTGCATTTTAGTGGGTCCCCTCCCACGTAAGGATTGATGGCAACGACAAAGCCGATTTCTTATCCAGGACAGCGGCTGAGGATGGAGTGGACCCTACTAGGTCCCTTACATTTAGTGAATTATCCTTCCTTAAGAATATTGAACTCAATCATCTTGGAAGAACTCCTCCTATTCATCCTTGGTATTTCGGAAGAAATCCAGGAGGATCATTCAAGCTTATGCCTAGGAAATACCAGACTGCCTTCTCGCGCTATGTGAGAAGCCATATAAAAGCTCTCACTTTTCGTCAGGGTCAGAAAATATTTTCGGAGCGCCACTGGTGTTATTCTGAGCTGGTCTCTCCTGCCCACATCTTGACTTGTTTGGGTTTTAAAAAGGAAGAGGTCCTTCTGGACCCTCTTCTTTTTTTTAGAGATCCTAGTTTTTTTTAAAATTCATGGAGATTGTCTAGCAATGCTAGACAATCTGGGATTAGAAACAACAAAGGTACTTACGTATTATCGCAATCGTATTGGCGACATTATATGCAACGAGGCACATGGATTGTATTTCATCACGTACGACATATACAAAATCGGAGTTGTCAATTAGGCTAGTTACCTTGAATGTTGTCATTGTTGAGATAGTACTGAAGTACCAAAAATAGGGTTAAAGTGTAGAATAGGGGGGACCCCTTAGCGATGTCAATTTTTTCTCGACCGGAATTGGTCACCAAGCAACTTAATTTAGTGATAAGGGTTTTTGGCGACCGGAATCGACAGCCAAACAACATAATTTAGCGATAGGTGCTTCGAGAATTTACAAATTGTAATTTTGCAGTAAAAATGAAGAAATATTAATGTGAAAAAAATATATATATATTTATAAAGCTATTAGTATATATATATATATATATTATATTTTATTTTTTTTTTTTTTTTTTTTTTTTTTTATATAATATATAATAATAAATATATAAATGCATAAAAATACAAATTTTACTTTTTTTAAGTAAAAGGAAATTGTAAATCAGAACATTATCTCCGCAAATTCTTAAATCTTAGAATATAGAATATTATCGCACTTTAGAAATTCCAACGCCAATATTTTCGAGCATGAAATCCACATCTCTGAACCAGTTGCAGTAATTCAATTTACAATACTTGTTAACAAAAGGGCACTCAAAAAAGCCTTTTCGAATATTTTTCAACAACTTGTTACATCAAACGCAGTTGATTATATGTTTTTGTTTGTCAAGATTCGCTAATCACAGATTTCAAAGTAACGAACTCATGGCTGGCATGTCATAAAGTACGAGCCAAGTACCGCTGAAGACCCGACCCGTCGTGCAGTGGGAGTTGATGCACTTTAAATATGTCGAGACTCAAACGTCCTCCCATTGGTGTGATGTGGTGTGGTAGTTAGGAGAGGGGTGCCAGCTCAGGTTTCATCCTCGTCACTTGAGCATGGTTACAAATTTCGAGGTCCGTCGCCAAAAGCCCTCGTGTAGCAGAGTGAGTGAATATTAACGTCAGCTACGCGAGGGCTTTTGGCGACGGACCTCGTAATTTTGAACCATGGTCAAGTGACGAGGATGACACCTGAGCTGGCACCCCCTCCCCTCTCCTAACTACCACACCACACCAACGGGAAGACGTTTGAGCTCTCGGTGGATTTTCCATGCATTGCTCCTCTACACAGCGGGTTTCAGTGGTACTGGGCTCGAACTCATGACACGCTAGCCATGATCCGATACCTTGACCACTTGGCTACCGTGGCCAGCCTCGTGTATAGCTGAATAGTACGATATTAATATTCACTCACTCTGCCGCTAAATACAGTTAATACGCCTTGTAATTTTAAACAATGGTCAAATGACGAGGTCCATATGTAGGTGGCACCCCCTTTCAGCGCCACGTCAGCACGAAGCCATTGAGACCTGGCAAATTTAAAGCGCATTGGTTTCTTCGATCATAACATGACCAAATTTCTCCACAGGGTTTCAAGTTTGTAACTCAAACAAATCCACACCATTGATCGATATCACACCAAATTTTTGTAAAGATCTTCGCTGATATTTCAAACTAGCCGTAAGCATATATCCACAAAAAAATAACATTTTTTCTTATTACAAATTTATTTTTAGTGATTTTTTAATGAAAATTCCTTGCTTAGCTTAGAATTTGTGTTTGTATATGCGGAGCATCAAAATGACATGTTTTGTAGCCAATGGGGGGAAAATGCTCCCGCTCAGGTTAAGAAAACGATTACTTCATTAGCAACTTCTTTTTATTTTGCAATATTTAAGAATGGATTTTGTGGATATCGACTTCCTAAGGGGTGGATCATTATATATAAAATAATCATTATGTTCCATTTTAGAAATACAAGTCCTTTTCTTTACAAGTCAAGAGGTGAGGTGTATAAAAATATTTTTGAATACCAATAAAAGCTTAAAGCTAGGACATAAATATTAATAACTTTAAAATATATATACCGTAAAATACGGCGTTTAATGCGCACCTATACTTTCAAGCTGCATTTTTTTTTAAGGTATATTTTTTCACCGTATAACGCGCACCCCCTTTTTTACGAAGAAATCTGAAATGTTAGTATACAATTTTCTTATGTTTTGAAGTCATTTATTCGAGGTATTATCCTAGACTTTTGGAAAAAATAGTATACTTTTAAAACTACAACTCTTTTAGTTCATAAGGCACACACACACATGTCATTTCTTTTAAATAAAGTTTCAATATATGTAGAATTTTTTAATACTCTTCTTTATTTTTAAAGCTATCGTTTTTACACCTGCGGTATAACGCGCGCCCTTAAATTTCGATCTTATTTTTTGTGTTAAAAGTGCGCGTTATACGCCGTATTTTACGGTATATATATTGTCAAACACTATCAGAAAACACCCAGTGGGTGTGGGTAACTATATATAAACATATATACACATTTCTCTTATGAAATAATTATCTAATTTTATGTTTGTCTTCTGGTGCTTCTTCATGATAATTCTAGTAATTCCTTACGCAAAAATTACAATATATAAAATACAGTATTATATAAAGATGGTACGACTTTTTAATTACAACATATATATGGCTAGTTCTTTTATTCAAAAGTTGGGAACGAACTGCTTTAACTGCCAAATGGCTTTTTATAGTGTAAAAAAATTCTTCAGTCAAACTGACGGCGGACCAAACCCATTTTTGGTAACTTGCTGATCATATTTTGGTGATTTGGGAACCATATGGATGCTTCTGGAAATTATTGTAGAAATCTATAACATCACGATCTATGCCGTAAGCGAATTTTTCGAAAAAATGCTGGAAGGGGGGAGGGGAGGATCCACCCTGGGCAAATCGTTCTCGGAGTTCCTCTTCAGTTAAATTCGACATTTACAACCCACTTTTACTAACTATACCTTATTATAAATAAATTTATTACAGCAACACGAAAAACTTTTTTTATAAATAGAGATAAAATATTAAAAGATAGCTTTTATTCTCTTAAAAATGAGTTCATTATTTGGGAAAGCAGACGCGAACTGTGCAATATTCAAGAATTGAAAAATGACTACCTGACCAATTTTTGGTAACTAAAACAATATCTTCCCTCCAAGTAGCTAATAACATTTTTTAAATCAGATTTTTAGCAATTATTATAAAATTATAAACAGATTTGCGTCACGCTAATTGCATATTACAAAGTTATTTTTTCCCCCGTGAAGCAAATAAAACAAAACGGGATTTTAGCTTTTAACGCGCAAAAGAAGCGAAACCAACTCATACGTTTTATAATCTTAGTGCGACAATCCTAAATACGTTATGAGGACGACATTGATCTGTTCCAAATTAGGATACGCTTGAAGCTCATTCATTGGACGTCGTAAAATCTTGTTACAGAATGCTCTGAAGAGGAGTTTCATTTCCGCACGAATACTGCAGGAGTACCGGTCTTGACACAGCGACTCGTGACGCTGAGATAAGGGGTAAAGTGAAAGTTTTACTTACAGCTCAATAATTTAAACTTAATTACCTCTAAAAGTTGTAATTAAATAAATAAAAAATTAAGAATATAGACTAAAGGGATTTTTCTTTCAGTTTGTTTGTGAAGAATATTTTTCCATTCACATTTCTTGTCGTTGTTAATAAAATAGATTCAATAAATAGACATAGCATGCAAATATTTTGAATTTATTTATACACGAAATCATTAAATCCAACGATTATTGAACTTTTAAGGTATCCGACTACTTGCGACAACTTTTTTTTTTTTTAATTGAAGATATGAGGAATTTTTTATTGTTTTTAGATTTATTTAGTATATTTTAAGAAAAATATGATAAAATTAAGAAGAGAAAAAGAAATTGTTATTACTAAAATGGGCAAAAACTGGTAAAAATTTGCAAAAAATAACATAAAACGTGCCCCATTTTGTTCCAAAAGTTTATGAACAAATTTTCAATATTTCAATTCGGATAGAACTATAGAATGATGTTTGCACTTCCGTAACCCTAGAACCAAGTGGATTCCCGTAAAACCAATTTTCGGTTGATCTCTACTCTGTAAAATGAACATGCAAGCCAAATCTCAAGTCTAAATCTAACAGGGGAAAAAACGAAATTTTTACTATCAATACCCCCGTAATCCCGTTGAGAGTCGTTTTCCAAAATTACCGTTCTTGGCGGATTTCAATTCAACAAAAGAAAAACGCAAATCAAATTTCATTATTATAGTCCTTGTAATTCGAAAAAAGGAATTCTTTGTCAGAACGCCCCAGTAATCCCCTGCACCCCCAGGAGTTGATTTCCGTAAAATACATTTTTGTGGGTCCCTATTCAACAAAATAAACATGCTTAACAAATTTGAATTATGTGGATCAAACAATTCAAAAACAGGAATTTTTTTCTATAACTTCTCTTGACCCCTCGCAACCCTCCTTGGGGATCAATTTTCATTTTACTCTTTGTTAGAGGAACTCTATTCCATGAAAGGAACATGCCTACCAATTTTCAAGCAGGTACATCTAATAGTTTAAAAAAGGAAATATTTATCGATTACGCCCCTTGAGCCCCAGTAACGCCACTTGGGATTTGTTTTCACAAAACCCATTTTGTAGGGAAACTGTACTCTATGAAAGGAATCTGCTGATCAAGTTTGAAGACTATATGTCTAATAAATTAAAAATGGAAAAAATTATCTATAACGTCCCTTGAGCCCCTGCAACGACACCTAGGGGTCAATTTTCACCAAACTCATTTTGTAGCGGATCTCTACTCTATGAAAGGAATCTGCTTACCATATTTCAAGATTGTACGTAGAGTAGTTTAAAAATGGAAATAATTATCTATAACGCCCCTTAAGCCCAGCAATGCCACTTGGGAGTCGATTTCACGAAACCCATTTTGTTGCGTATCTCTACCCTATGAGAGGAATCTGCTTACCAAATTTCAAGACTGTGCATCTAATAGTTTAAAAATCAGAATAATTATTTATATCTTCCCTTAACCCCCCGCAACACCCCTTGGGGGTCAATTTTCCCAAAACCCATTTTGTAGCGGATATTTACTCCAGGAAAGAAACATGCCTACCAATTTTCAAGCAGTTAGGTCAATTAGTTTAAAAACGAAAATATTTATCTATTACGCCCCTTAATCCCCCACAACGCCACTTGGGGGGGACTATTTTCCCAAAACCCATCTTGTAGCTGATCTCTACTCTATGAAAGGAATCTATTTATCAAATTTAAAGTCTGTACGTCTAATAGTTTAAAAATGGAAATAATTATCTATAACGCCCTCTAAGCCCCCGCAACGCCACTTGGGGTCGATTTTCACCAAACCCATTTTGTAGCGGATCTCTACTCAAAATGAAAGGAATCTGTTACCCAATTTCAAGATCGTACGTCGAGTAGTTTAAAAATGGAACAATTATTTATAACGCTCCTCCCTTGTGTTTCGAATTTCGCAAAATCCGTTCTTAGTGGATCTCTATCTCCTGAAAGGAACATGTCTACCAAACTTCAAGTCTGTAGGTTAAATAGTTCCGGAGATATCGTGATTAGTCAGTCAGTCAGTGAGTCGCTTTTCTCCTTTATATGTATAGTTTTGGAATATTTGTTCGGGAGCCCCTAGAATCCCAACTCTGATTTTAAAAAAAATTCTTTCAAAAACCTTCCCGGGGATATACCTAATAATTTCCCGAATTTTCACGGTGATTGGATGTATGGTTTTTGAATCTATCGAGTACAGACAGACACACATTCACTCTCTCTCTCTCTCTCTCATTTTATATATAAAGATTGCTAAAAAAAGTTATTATATTAACATACGAGGGACTGTAACTTTTGTAATAAAACAGTTATTGCTAAATTTGAAGGTTAAAACACTTCTACTATTATACAGAACATACACATAAAATTTTAGTCAATTATTTTCAAAACTTTTTGAACAATCGTTGTACCCGTTTGAGCATTTTCAAAAAAACACATTTCTAGTAAAACGCGTTTTAAAGTATGACATATCTGCTTGAAGAGAGAGAGAGTAATGGTATCTATACTTTTAACAAAACACTTGTAGTTTTTGTTACAGTGAACGGTAAATAATAAACTTGGTATTTCTATAAAGCTAATAAGATGGCCTATAAAATAAAATCATAAAAAAATTTATCAATTTTTAGCAAAATTCATTATTTTAGGGTAGCCGGATACCTTAAAGGAACTTGTTATAAAAAAAATAATGCTTCTTTTTTCTGTTGATAGTGCAGATTATTAGCTAAAAGAATTTGGAAGTGGAATAGATAAAATGTGTAATTTAAAAAATATGTTATACATCGAAAAAAATCATAATTGCACAAATTTAATTTTATATAAAACACGGAGGAATATTTGACAAATATTTCAGATAATGGTACTTACATATTATACCATATTACGTATTATTCAAATTACGTCACCAATTTTTTTTAAAAAATATCGCCAAATGCGGTGATTGTTATTATTAGCGCGTTTTTCCTATAGTGGAACAAAAGCGCTATTAGGACGCAAATTTCGTCTTCGTTCCATATTTTGTCGTACCTTTTTCTCAGCCAATAAGCAACCAATTGACCTCGGGTTTTCGGCATTTGGTCGCATTTGTGCCCTAGATGAGCCGAATCATATTTAAATTTTCCCATAGTTTTCCCGAATTTTCCTGAATTTCGCTAGTTTATAACAAAACTTTCTCAAATTTTACCTAGTAAATTTATTGTTTGCAATTTTAAAAAATCTACATGCATTTTGGAAGAAATCTTCACACAAAAAAAGTGGTACAGTACACACTACTTTATGTTAGTAAAAAGTTCATTAGTTGCATTATTGTAAAATACAACATGTGAAAAACGCGCTAAAATTACTTGGTCCTGCCAATGATTGATTTTTCCCTTGTTTTTATTGTGTTCGAGCATGCACGAGAAAGATCACCACTATAAACTGAATATCATGGCATTTGACGAGATTGATCGACGGTATAATACATAAGTACTCAGATAATAAGTTCAACCCGTGTAACAAAATAAGTAGAAAAATCCCCTGTAAGATTGCAATTTTTGCAGTTTTTTCCATGTAAATAGCCACAATTCTACTAAAATTGTATGCTGATATCATTAAATTATGTACTTTTATTTATTGTTTGGTTTTATTTACAATTCGCAAAAAAATTCTTAATAATAAACAAAAATGAATCTTTTTAGTAAGAAAGAAATACTAATATCTTGAAAAGAAAACAATTCGGGGATCGAAGTTAAAACCAAGTTTATTTTCCCTTTTAGATTCAGGTTTTAATACACGTAGACCAGACATGTCAAACACGCAGCTCACGGGCCACATGCGGCCCGCCAAGACTTTTTGTAAAAATTTAAATATTAAGCTTTTAAAGTTCTATCACTTTGAAATTTATCTGAGATGAACTTTTTAGAAAGAATTTAATATATATTTGCCAGAGTTACCTATTCTTTTTTTAAAGAAAATCCTAATTGATAACAGAAATTGCCTTTATATGAAATATTAATTTTTGTATTTTATTAAAAATTTTCCCTGAATTTTGCTATAATAAATTCATTTTCCTTAACTCTTTGGATTGCCCAATCAATGAGAGACAAACTGCGTGACGTTAAAAGCAGTCAGAGGTGTTTCTTTAAAGTTTAAAAATTTGAAGACAATTAAGACAAAGCGCTTTGTTTGCTCAATCATTTGGGAATGAAATTTGGATTTGGTTTTTATTAATATTAAACTAAAAATTTATTCAATAAAAATATAATTAAACTTCAAGAAGAATGAATAAAAAAGATCAATTGTAAAGGAACATCGTAATTTTCAAGAAAAAGGGTAATTTGAATATTTTTGTCTCAAAATCAAGAATAAAATATGATGCGTGAGGAGTAAAAACTCTAGTTCACTTGCTAAAGAATATAATTTTAACAGGCACAAGATTAATCATAAAACAAACTATGACGAATGCGCTGCAAAACTTCATGAAGACAATCTGTCGGAATTGAAATCAATTCTTCAAAAACAACAAAGTGCATTCTCTAAATTTGTTGAACACAGTACAGCTGCTATAAAAATTTAATTATATATTTTCACCTTTAACGCATTTTTTTACGTTCCTGTCTAAACAACAGATACAAATTTAAAATTATTTACGTAAACTCATTTCTAATTATTTTTATTGTTTATTATTAACATCGAATAACAAATGCAATTCGGTTTTCATTTTGTCATGCATTAATTTGTTGTTTATACTTTTGTTCCGATATTTCACTTGCATATTTTTGCTTTGAAGAACATTGTTGGTTTGCCCTATGCTGCGTATCGTAAGGAGAAAAATGATGTTCTGGGGATACACTTTTCAGGGGTTTTTTTTTTTTTTTTGGATCAAGCTTCGGTGTAGACAGGTGCAGAAGTGCGAGCTTGTATAAGTCTCTGTATGATTTCTCCATCGTCCCTAAAGAGATTTTGCTGCAGGCATCACTGCTGTCTCGCGTTCTCCTGTCGAATTCTTGCTTTGATGCTACAGTATTATATTTTGGTGACCTCCACGTAAGTTCCAAGCCTGGCTATTGGCAGTAGACCGGCTATTGCTCAACTCCATTGTGGGTGTTGCCACGCCTTGGTAAATACAATTTTTCTTCATATGGGCCTAATAATTTTGAGCCCAGCTAAAGACCTTCATTTTCCTTCCTTTCCTTCCTTCATTCACATTCCTTTTTTTAATTTCGTTAAAAAGAATGTCTAAATGTTCTTTTTTTTTACTACCTACAAGGTCCTTGAAAGAACAGAACTTATAAAACGTTAGGCTCTGGTGACCAACTTGTCGAAACTAAATCGGCCTTGCAACCTCTCAATTGAGGCTTAGCCATATGTTCCTGAACTTGATATTGATATCTCCACGTTCAACAGTCAACCTTCTTTTGTTACACGTGCTGAACCTAAGTTTATGAAGTAAAATATAAAATAAAGCACACTTTAAATAAAACCTCCGGCACTACAATATCAAATAGACCAAAAAATGAAATTAAAACACAAGGAATCTCAAGAACCCCAGAAAAGGTAAAAAAAGGGGGTAAGATATTCTACATCAGAGAAGATCTCATAGGGAGAGAAAATCTAGATATACTTGAAGTGATACATCTACATCGTAGAATCTACGATGTATATCAGGGGTATCAAACTCAAAAGCTAACTTGGGCAGAAAAAAAATCAATATTCATATAAACGTAGGTTTATTTCGAATAATACTTTATAATAAACATACATAAAAGAACAAAAAAAATTAATATTTATATCCTGACACTTGGCATCTCTTTTCTTCTGCTATCTTTCCAATTTCGAGGAAAATGTTTTTTAAATTTGTAATGAGGGACTATTCATACTTCCCTCTAACCCCCCTTGTCTATCCTCGGACCCGGCTAGATATGGGGGAGGAACTAATTGATCAGATGACATGATTCACTAAAATTGTTTTATTGTCACATAATTCAACACAGACGCAATAATAATCCAATTAAGATAGTTTTGATCAATAACTAGGGCGCGAAGGTGAGATCAGTTAGCATGGGGATAATATTTACGGACATTCAATTAACTTATACGATAACTTATACAACCTCGTTTTTAACTCGGACGTGCATAACAATTTACTCTCTAACTTCTATTTAAATAATGAGCACAATACCTGAACTCTTGTAATTCAAAAATCCTGTAGATGAGGCCTTAAACACTAATAGTTGGCTTGATTTCCTCACATAGGAACGATCCTCACTTTGGTAATCTTCAATTCTCACTTTAATAATCTCAGATTCCCAAACTTAATATAATAAACTTAATTTACATAATCACGTTTTCTTACCTTCGGTGAAAGTTGGTTGAAATAATTATTTCCCTTAAAGAATCCCCAAGAAGTTAGTAGAGCCGCGTATAGATCCGTCACAAATTTAAATATGTATTGTTGTGAATTATGGACCAGGTTGTCTGAGTGGGTGGAGTGTAGTTGACACCACCCTCAGACCCCACGTGGTCAATCTCGATAGAAACCATATGTAACGGATTCTGTCTCAGTTGAATCTTGAACTGGGCTTCGGCATAACTAGATGTGATTTACTCGTATATTTTAAGTTAGAATCTTGAACTTGGTTTCGGCGTACTAGGTGCCGTTGTTTACGAGGATTTTTATCTCGATTATTAGAATTTATCTTCTCTAATATTTTCAGTCTAATATTTTAAATTTGCAATTTAATTTGTTAAGCCTTATTAAATTTTTGTTTATTTTTAATGTTACCAATAAATTCAGGAAAGACAAATTCTAGGGCTCAAGACAATTGTTATTTTATAACACCTTACACACGCAACAGTATTTATTGCATGTATTATTGAGTGGGGATATATTGGCCGGGTCGCAAAAGCGTTTGTTGTGGGCCGCGAGTTCGCCACCGCTGATGTAGATAAATCACATAAAGTTTCTCATTTTAAGTTGGCTTCTTGCATTATATGACACCAATCATCGATAGAAAACAATGTTTTAAAAGTCATAATCTGATGTTTAATTTTAAAATCTAGAGCATATTATGTGATTTACATAAATTTTCCATATTGTGTTTGATATAATTTAGTATATTTTTTTACTTTCATCTTTTTCATGAGAACATTTACATAATGTAACATTTTTCATGTGATTTTATCGATTTTTACATTCATGTCTGGCTTCCTTAGATTGATTTTTATTTTATTGATTTTTAACCTGTTTATTTTTAAGTTTTAGTGTCCTTTAAGCAATTGTTTGGCACAATATAAACTAATTTGGCTCTCGCTCAATTAAACCTCCATTATCACTCCTCAATCAGTTTCTTTGCTTATAAGTTCTTTAAAAATGAATGCGTTTTTCTCATTATTGTTAACAAATAGACGCGCAGGCGTTTCGTGAGTGAGTTTTAAATTGACCTCAAATCACCATTCACAATTTCCATTTTGTTTCTTTATGATAAGAGATATGTATATCGTTCATATTCAGAGATATTCCAGATCCAATAAAAATGGGCCATGCTTTTCATAATTAATAACCAACCAATCATTAATATCATATCAATATACGAAGCCATAAATCTGAAATACATAGTCTTTAATGAATGAGAAACTTATTCCGGCAGCTCCCGCTGATTATTTTCAGATTACGCATAGAAAATTTTATTGGTGTGTTGCTTAAGGTGTATCATGAAGTTGATTTAGCAAATTTATGAGACTTTTTAACGTTTCTGCACCTGTAGTTATCATTTGCACGAAACCAACCATCGATTAAAGTAGCCATCCAATAAAAATACAGTGAAAGCACAAAGTGGATTTGAAAAATTAATGAGTGATAAATAGGTTTTTAGCCACAATGTGCAACATAAAAATGAATATATACGGATAAAAAGATCAACATATTACTAAATAGCCAAATGCAATGTATATACGTATGTGTGTATTTCTAACAGCACCACCTGGTGGCTCCCATAGTTCGATTTCGTTTCTTTACGGAAATAAGTTTATTTATTTGCGGATATTTGATAGATGCTCTTTTACCGAGATCAGAAATTCTTAAGTTCTAAATTTGAACTCATCAAGATAATATCGGAAGTTCTTTAAATTAAAAAGATGTTTTTCTGAAATACTAAATGGGAAGAACCGTTCTATTTATAAAGTTTAGATATACATAGAATTCAAATATAATTGAAATTTTAAAAGAGTTTATTTCTAAAAGAGAGAGAGTAAAATTTTAATTAAAATGTTCAATTATGAAATAGTGCGTTAAGTTTTTTTATAATTGAATTGTGATTATGGGGCAAGAAGAAATAAGTAATATAAGAGTTGTTTATGCCGAAGTGAGTACGAATTTTTTCCTTGAAAATTTCTATTTCCCAGACATGCTATTTACAATAATTTTATTTTAGTTACCTATTCGTGTTGTATTATTTTGCCAATCTATCATATTAGCATCCTAGCAGATGTACTGTCTAATCCATGTAATTTTCCAAAAAAAAATTCAATTGTATTTTGAATTGACTTATAAAAAAATTATTTTGTAATCGGAAGTGCAAAAATATCACTGGTGTGATTATTAATTATTTGTACAGATTCATGCAAAGACAATGTATTTATTTTATAAATAATTAAAAATTTGTCTTTCTTATTCCTTTTTTTCCCTTAATCTCTATATAAACCAACATTTTTGATCGGTTAGTTCATAAATAAAAAGATAAAATCTTAAGACTAAAATCTAAGTATTTTAAATTTCACCGTACCAATAATTTAACTCCAAAAATAATAAATCCACCTTCAAAAGTATTTTTCCTAATGATTTATAATTAAGATTGTTTCATTGCTCTCATACTTGTTCTCGACTCCAAAAATCAAAAATTTATAGTATTAAAACTTATATATAGATTAAATTTTTCAAACAAGATAAGCTGTGCAAATAATAAATTCTTTTTCTCTTGATTTCTTTGTTGATTATTTCTTTTTATATTAAATTGTAAAATATTTTATAGTTTTACTTAACATTAATATTAAATATTCTAACATAATTGGAATCTGTTCCGATGTACATCAAAACTCCTCGATACAGTTGCAGTTCACTTACAGTGAGAATAAAATTCTCAAAATAAAGCTGAAATATTGTTTTTTCAAATAATTATTTAATTATTCCTTTTCTATCAATTTTAAGGTGACTGACTACGTTCGAAACACTGATTTTGAAAAGGCATTTTAACGATTTTTTTCAAAAAATATCTTTAGCATCGTTGAATTAGAATAGACATATAAAAAAATTTTGAAATATAGAACTTAGAAAGGGATTCATTCATATTTTATTACATCAGAGTAGAGACATTTTAACAAAAAACACTTGATATTATTTAAATTGATTGTATATATATAACTCTGTAAAAATAATGCAAATTTTTCAAAAAGTTTAGTTCAACCCTGGTATAGAATTCCTAGCTACATACGTATGGGCAAAATATTATTAATATAGAAGCATTTTTCATAAAAGGAGAATGTCTTGAAAAAATGTCATTCTTTCTTCGTTTTTTGCACACAAAAAAATTGCATTTAAATAATTGTTTCTTGTAATAATATTCGAAAAACAATTTTATACGTATAATCTATAATTCAACTAAATCTAAATATAAAAAAAAATTCATTTATACGCTTTTTCAAAATCTCAATTCCAAATGTAGTCAGTCACTTTAATGTTAGAAATTTTTGAATTCACTATATTAATTTATGTATTTTTCACCAGTTACCTCCATTTGTGGAAATTTTAAATGCCAGTGATTCTGGAAATCCAGGAGGTTTTATGGCAGCTATTCTTAAAACAATTATGAAATGGATGACTTTAAAGTAAGTATGCAGACATATGTGAAGTAACATTAAATAGAAAATGAGCAGTATTTTTTTCTTCATACTCGTATCTGTAACATGTATGAAGAAATGCTATTTTAATTAGTTTACCCCCCCCCCCACACACACACACTCAAAGCTGTATTACTCCAAAATCAAATTGTTGAAAAGGAATAAACGTTTATACTTATTGTCAGTTGAATTAGAATATACATATAAAATTATTTTAAGAATATTATTACAAGGAAAAATTATTCGGAGAAAAAAGGAAGAAAGAGAATGACATATTTTCAAAACATTCTTTTTTTTTATGAAAAATGCGTCTGTGGTGATAATATTTTGCTTTAGTATAGCTAAGACTTCTATACTGGGGTTGGACTAAAATTTTTGAAAAAATTCACATTATTTTTGGAGTTACAACAAATAATAACGGTGTTTTTTGTTTGAATTTTTTTCTCTACTCTAAAATAGTAAAATATGAATAAATCCAGTTTTAAATTATATATTTTAAAAATACGTTTATATATATATATTATTTAAAATACACATTTTCTTGTAAAATGGCAATGTTTTGGCTCAGTTTAGTGATCCATGCTCTGATAAAAACCAATCAATTAATCCATGTAACATCACGGGAAAAAACTGAAGCTAAATTAACTTGCCCCGTTTTTCTACAAATTGGAATTTAGACAAACTCAAATCGACGATGCTACTTGAAAAACGCCGGTTCACTAATCCATTGCGACATTTAAAATCTTAAGGGGTCAATTTTTTTCGCATAAAATGTTCAAAAAAAGGCACATTTTTTAATTACATATAACTACGTATAACAGAATGCGAAAATCGGCTTTTTTGGATTATTTTTCCATTTCCATTTCTTCTCAGCCAACAAATTGCACATTGCCTTGCCAGTCAGCCCCGGTGGCTTAGAGGCAGCGTGCCAGCATGGCAAGCCTAAGGTTGCGGGTCCGATCCCAGATGGAGCCCGCGGTAGGCAAGTGGTCAAGGTATCGAATAATGGCAGGCATGTCATGAGTTCGAGCCCAGTACCACTAAAGACCCACCATGTAGGAAAGCGATGCACGTTAAATCTGTGGAGAGCTCAAACGTCTTCCCATTGGTGTGGTAGTTAGGAGACGGGGTGCCAGCTCAGGTGTCGTCCTCGACACTTGGCCATGGTTCAAAATTACAAGGTTCGTCGCCAAAAGCCCTAGTGTAGCTGAACAGTGCGAAGTTAATATTCACTCAATCGAATCCAGCTGGTGTTATACATTTTCTGGATGCGAAAATCAGAAGCACACATGTCATATGATTATGTGGCATGTAAAAATATCCCTTGAGTATCAATTTGGCTCTGGTACTCTCGGCAAAATTAAATCAATACAATATTTAGCATCCAACGAGAGCTTGAATTAAAAAATTAATTCAAGCGTCCATGAAATGGCTTTAACGTTTGGGGACTTGCCATGTCTGCAAAGGTTAAATTGCTTAAATGCAGCCCCATTTGGGTAAAAAACATTGCCTTGATAATCCCTGATCTTTATCGGATATTTTCAGGAATCTAAATTCCTGCTTTCAATGAAAAATTCCCATCTTCACCACAAAGAATACCCCGGATGAGAAAACTGTACAAACTGCATCTCTTAAAAACTTATAGCACTAACAATCTCACTGTAAGAATGAAAAATATGTTCAAATCAATGATAGAAAGAAGAAAATATCAGTGCTCGTGCAACGTACGGGCAAACCGGTTGTGACCAGCTATTGGTAGCCCGTACTTTGTACGGCATACTAGTTAAGGGGGTTAAAAATCAAAACAAATGAAATACATTTGCTTTTGTTTTTGTTTATCTCCATACCCTTCATGTTAATTAAATAATCATTTGACTGAACTTTTTGGCTTCCTTTCATTTGGTTGAAAAAGTAAACGCTGCAAGGTCCGTTGCTAATAGCCCATAGGGTAATGACACATCAATAAATCCTAAACATTTCTTTAGTTTTATTTCACTATTGTTTCATTTAATTATTCTCCATTCTTTTTAACTTTTTTGAAAATGATATCGCTGAAAGAAACAAATTAAAAAAGGCTAAAAACAAAATTCAACGAAAAAAAATTAAGAGGGTTTATTGATGATTGTTTTCTCAAAATAACTTTTTTTTAAAAAAAAAAATAAAGTTTATATTAACATATCTATATTATTTAGATTATAAACTGGGTATATTAATTGATTGGTTATTTATTAATGCCGCATTACAAAACTACTCGAAATCTATAGGCAACAGACCTCATAATTTTAAGTCAGAGTCAAGTTGTGAGGACAATACCTGGGTTGGTTACTCACTCTCCAAACTTCCGCACCACACCAACGTCCGGATTTAACAACAGATTTTGAGCCTCAACAGATTTAAAGTGCATCAGCAGAAGTCAAACCCCCGAGTCGACAGATATAGTGGGCGGTCATGACCTCTCCGCTACCATGACCTCTTAAAAAACCAGGATAATTTTATTTACAATAGTAAAATTATTGCAAATTTATTTTACGCAGCATATATATATATATATATATAAGATTTTAAGAATAAAATAGTATTTCAAGTTATAAAGATACTTATTTCATAAATCTTAGAGCAGGATGTTATGTAATTGATGAAAATTGTTAAGGAGGATATTTTTTATCTTTCCATGTATTTTAATTTCATTAAGAACTGGAAAGAAATTACAATTGTTCATTTCAGTGCTACTTGGATAAGGGAGCCTGAAGATAAGTATGGAACATGGGAGAATAATACGTGGACAGGCATGTGTGGAATGCTCTTCAGAGAAGTAAGTTATTTTTAGCACGTACACATTTATGTATTGGTAGATCTGATACCAGAATCTTTAAATTGTGGAATGTAGTTATTAATCATGGAACAGTGATTATTATTAAGCTTGCACCAACATCTTGACAATTAGTTTCTTGTTGGAGACCAAACCAGTTTCTTCCTCATATATATGAAAATTAAAACTTATATCGTTGCACCCTTATATCTATCTTCAGTAGATCCCCTCTCCTGACCACCTTTACGGCAAAGAAATGATGGACAAATTAGCAAAGAAGAGCTTTAACTTTCCAATTCTCACCTCTTCCACCCTTTCCCTTCTGGAATTATACTCACCGAGATCTCAAAATTTGGTGGAGTGGAAGGTGACTACCCCACATCATTCATATGTGGTAGCCCTATAGCACTCTAACGTGACAAAGGCTCCCACACTACACTCTAACGTCTTGCCAGTGGTCACATCAATATCCTCTCGTACTCAGAGAACAAAAAGAGTTTCGCCATCTGGACCAAGAGACAGGTCCACCAGGCTTCTCCCGAATTTATCGTGAATCTCTCTAGGAAAGATATCTTTACAGATCCTCTTCTTGCACTAGACTTTTTTAGTCAAGGGTCTTATAGATTTTGTCTGACTGGCAGTCTTTGGAGGATTAGCAAAAGCACAACACAGATATTAATCAAACACAAAAACTATCAGTAGGAGAATATCATTTAATCATTTTAAACTTAGTAAAAAGAATATTAAAATTAGCCACAAGGAGCTGTTTGATAAGAGTTTTTAATTTTCAGTGCGATCTGAAAGAGGCCTGCCACATCTTATACTCTTCAAAGCTCCACGCAGCAATCTTAAAGGACATCATTATGCCCCTTAAACTTCATCTCCACCATCCACTATTTCATCCTTTAACAACTTTTACCTAATTTTCAATTTCGAAGTCCCAACCTAGTAGCGTTGTGAGCTATAACGCTATAAAAAGTTTTATGCTGTAGCATTAAAAACTGACCTACCACGTAATGTTTTAGAAAGGCATCAAACTTTAAATGTAAAAATATCACGTAGGATCACTTTACAGTAAAATTAATTGTTAAATATATTTCTTGTTATAAGATATTTTGATACTGAAGTTAATTTAAGTTAATCTTACATGAGATCTTATTAGAAATATATAAATAAATATATATATACTATTTACCACAATAAGTATTTAGACACCTTTGCAAATGAGGAGATCTGTAGTTCTGATCTACAACACGCCTTCAGTATTTAAATATCGTGTAAAAAGCAGCATTGGCATAGTCGCACGCAAGATTTCACGAAATACAAAGCTGTCCGACTTTAAGAAGGGCGTTGTCGAATATTATAGAAATAGCCGATCTTTAAAGGACATATGTAGTGAGGTAGACATTCCAAGATCAACAGGGGCTTTTGTGATTAAAAATTGGAAGGTGAGTGGTGATTGTCGGAATGTGCTTCGACCCAGAAGTCTTACGAAATTAAGAGATAGAGACCGAAGAGTGCTGTCCAAAGAAATTCCGGAAAACCGCACCTAACCGATAGCTCACACACTCCAGAAGTTTCAATAAGTATCCGGGACTGTTGTTTGGATAAATACCATCCATATATATAATTATATATGGATATAGTATGCAATTTTCTTATGACGAGGGTTACACGTGGTTAGAATAATAGGCTAAGTATGAGAAAATGAGAAAAACGATAGATCTTTCACTATTTGAAAAAAAAGGCTTTTAGTTGGTGCACGTTTAGTAGGAGCCTCGATTTCGAAGACAACAATTCCCGTTGGGTTCTTAAAAATAGCCATGTAAAATGTTTTCAAAAGTTCGAATTAGAATCTATAGCCTTCTTTAAAAGACGTAACTACGGTTCGAGCGCAGCTTTCTAAGAGCGTGAATTGCATGGCAGAACCACGTCTCTACTGTGCTTCAACTAACACAAATAGACAACCAATGCCCTTCCCTACAGATTTCAGCTCGAATCATGCGCAAAGAATTGCAGAGAATAGGAATGCATAGTCGGGTGTCTGTGTGAGAAGACCACTAAGGTATGCCCGAAAGGCAAACATTCGTCTGCAGTGGTGTCGGGAAAGAAGACACTGGACATCTGAAGACTAAAAACGGTTAATGTGGTCGGATTAATCACGCTACTCCTTATTTTGCACTGATGGAAAACGTTGAATTTGTTAAGAATTCCATGAATCCATTTTGCCTTCCTCGCACTGCGCAAGGTCTGGTGAAAATATTATGATATAGGGCATATTCTGCTGGCCTTGAAATGGTGCTTTGGAGTTCCTCGAAGGTACATAAACAGCCATGAGGTATCCTGATATAATGGAAGATCAAGTGCATTTTTATCATGATGTTGACGGATACTTCATGGACGATAATTCAACTGTACGTCATCTAGAAGTGTTCAAAATTGGTTCACTGAACATCTATCTGACTTCCAACACCTTCTCTGGCCACCGCATTGCCCGGAGCTTAACCTCATTGAAAATGTGTGGGATATATTGGAAAGACACATCCGATAGCATCTCCCATCTAATTTACGATATCTAAAAACCTGCATAGCCAATACATTGCATTCTCTGAACATAAATGCATGCCAAAAGCATGTTTACTCGATTTCCAAACGAATTAGAACAGTTATCCGTGCAAAATGTGTGTAACGAGTTCTGTTCAGGCTTCTACTAATCCTTTTGTAGAAAATATTCTTTTTAACAGTGATTTTAGCTGAAAACCACTTTCCGTAGAAAGGACTTGATTTTATGTAAATCAAACTTCTATTTAAGTGCTAGTCGTGGAGTAGGCGCGGTGATGGTTGAAAATTGATCCTAAACGGAAAACATAGCATGAGAGACCGGTGGTCGTTCATCGTAATATTAATTACAGAAGGAAGGATTCAGCGGAAGGGAAGCCGTCCACCTTACGGCTGACGATTAAGCAAGTTAGCAGCAAGAGCGTTTAAGAGAATAGATAAGTGTTTATATTTTTAATAAGATTAATAAGTTTTATTGCTCCTCGGATTTAGTTATCTGCGTGCATTCTCCTAAATTCACATAAGTTTTAAAGGATAAATAAAAATGTTTAACTTTCAATAATATTTGTTTCTTACTCGAACCCTCTCAAACCCACGGTCTAAGGATTGCGACAGGTGGGCCAGTAAAATATTATTTTGGGGTTTCTAATTCATTGACCAGTGTGTATATATATAATATTTCGTTGCATACAAATAGGGTTTATCTGAAGTTGTTAAATCAGTAAATAAATCTGCTGTTTTTACTACGAGGACTAACTTTCTGTTCAATTAATATAAAATAATTTGCAGGTTGTGTCTAAAATGAGGCAGGAAAAATGGTATGACGCAATAAAAAATAAAATATTTTTAAAAAATTTGCCTACTTTGAAGAAGAAAAATGTTCTTAAGCGAAAATATTAATGTATTCAATTTTCATAAATGACTTCCATCAGGCATTTTTAGTACTACTAAGTAGTTTACTAAATATTTTAGTTTGCTAGGTAAAAGGGCACATTGAAATATCAATACATTTGTTCTATACTATCGGATATCTAAAATTCAACCGCATGATAAAGCATCAAACGTGCACAATATTTAAGCAATGATTTGCATAACACTGCCTACAAATGCAATATAAAAGGAGAAGGGAAGGATATTTTTGTAAGTACTGAAATTATGTTTCCCCTCCGTTTTTAGTGAAACTTCAATGTGTCTTGTCGAAGAATATGAATGTCAGTCGAACAAGTTTTTGAATTGATATTGGACGAATTGTCGCTACAGATTGCGGGTCATCCTTACTAGAAGTTGTTGCTCATGTAGAGGAAATAAAACCACAGGGATAAAAGTATTGATTCGGCAAATGCAAGTCTGATTGGTAAGCTGACGAGACGAAGGACTACACCTTCCTCATTGCAATCCCGAGAGTGAGAACAGCTATATTCAGCATGTAGTAATGACGAATCCCATTGCAAAATCTAGAATCCTTGCAAAAGAAATAGAATCGGTTGCACGATAGTATGTATTATTCCCTATCTTTCAATGTTGTCTGTAAGTGAGGGAAATCTCAGCAAACGTATGCAACTGTAATGCTTTTAGAGCCAGATGACTAACGAAAGGCATGATATGGACTTTTCAGATTGCCATATCTGGCCTACAACACTTCCCTGGTCATATCCAAATCTGACGGCCCACCAATGAGAGATTACATTGTCTTGCACACACTGTGCATCTAACATAGCGATCCTATACCTACTTTATTATTTGTAACACCCATTAGATTATTATCCTGCACCCCCAATACGCATTGCTGGTACACTCTTCAATTTTGAGGGCCGTTGCCATTCCATATCCTCAAGGTTTAGCTGCAGGAAAGCTACAGGAGGAAATGAAGTACGAAATCACACCATACTATTGCACTGGCCTGCTTGATTTGTCTGCCGTTAAACACATATTGTAGATTATTTGCAAATGATTGGACCGCGCCATGCATCACACACTGCTGCGTAAGACGAATTTTGACAACGTACATGCAGACTACGCAAAATGCTAATTTCTTCTTCCGCAAGTAAAATTAAACTTATTTTAGTGATTTCACTTGAGCACACAAATTTTATATTGTTTCTCCAATACATTAGTCTTTTTTAATCTCTTTCTTATCTTATTATCTGTCACATTTTGGATAACCAGCATAAAAAAAACTATGCCTTATCCAATATCATAGCATCTGTAGAAAAGTTGCTGTTTTTCCAACGAATAATATATTTTGTCATGTCTTTTTTATGTAATGAATTGTATTAATTATGGTTTATCATTGAAATTTAAATATCATTTGAAGGAGGTGGACGTTATCCTGAATCCATTGTTGCCAAGTGCTGAATATGCTGAAGTTGCTTATTACACAAATCCAGTAATTTACGAGGCATTTACGTTTCTTTCCGGCAAGAAAAAGCAAGATGCAGGTCTCTTTCTGTATTTCAGCGTCCTGGAACCAACCGTAAGTGCTAAATCCATAATTCATTTTAAGACGGTGATGCGCTACTGATATACTACATTCTTCTCAACCAATACTTACCTTACTTTCTCTCAACTTTATATCTCACAGATATTTGTTTGTAGCAATCATCACATTAATCACTTGATTTCTAACAAATTAAGCAATATTTGGCATAAATTAGTCAGAAATGGCCTGTATACAATAAATTCAACAAATCAGATAAATCAACCATTTCGAGGAAGCTGTTCACATATCTGTGTAAAATTTTCTTAAACGTTTCTTTTAGCTCTGTAAAATTTCTGTAAGAAGCATATTTTCCATCTTTAGTTCTCGGATTCAAAATCTGTACGAGACACTGCAAGAAAGAAATACGATTATATATGAAGTTCTTTGTTTGTATTCTCAGTAAAAATATATTCCAAAATTGATAGTGATTTAAAGGAATTGCCAAATAGTGCTCTTAATTATACCAAGTTTCTGGAGAGTAGGCTGAACTTTCAAATATTAGTTACAAAAAAAAAAAATTACACTGCTAGCCACCGTATATGCAACACTCTGAAGAAAGCACGCAAATAGCATGAAATTTACAACATGCATTAGCGGAGGTGAGATATGCAAATGATTAGAATTTCAGCGCAGACACACATCATGCATGCCTGTGGCACCACCTCAAAGCGCTATTTAAGGTTTGGAGATTTCGACGATTTCAAACTCGGCAATTGTGTTTTTCTTGTAGTTTTTTTCAAAAAACGATCACTTATATCTCGTAGAAAACAACGATCAACTTTTTATCAAGTATCCGAGTTCGACAGAGGAAGGCCCTCAGGGCTCACCTTCTTTAGGTGAGTACGGTGTCACAATCCGAGGTTCCTAGTAATCTTTTTTTCCAGGGTTTACTGTCTTTGGTAAACACGGCTTCACGACCGGGTACCCTAGTGAACTCTCTATTTTCGACCTCTTTCTTGTCATTCAATTCATTCTTTCTTTCTCTTCCGTCTAGATCACAGATATTAAACAATGTTTGGCGCAGTATAGCGAAATTTTGCGCAATAAACCCAATCATCACTACCGACAGGAAGGATGGTGGCCTACCGAGATTGTGGATTGTCTTTCAGGGAAATTGGTAGTCGTGTTGGACGAAACCAAACAACTGTAATGCGAATATGTGAGCGTTGGTTGCAGGAGGGCACGACGGACCGACGTGGTAGATCGCATCCACCTCAGTGCACCATTTCACGTGAGGACAGGCAAATTGTGCGCATGGCAGTGACGGATCGCTCAGTCACATCACGAACCATAGCACAGCACATGAGTCTGTAACGCATCCTTCAGTGTCTGCGCGTACCATTCGACGCCGTTTACAGCAGAGTGGACGTCCGCAAGACGTCCATTGCTTGGTCTACCCTTGACGCAGAACCACAGACGTCTCCCCGCCAATGGTGCGATGAAAGAAGGATGTGGGCGGCAGAATGGAATGAAGTTGTCTTTACTGACGAGTCACGCATCTGTCTGCAACACCACGATGTCAGATTCGAGTCTGGAGACACCGTGGTAGAGGATGCTGAACAGCTGCGTTATGCACCACCACACTGGTCTTGCACCGGGTATTATGGTATGGGGCGGTATTGGATATCACTCTTGCACTCCTCGAGTACGCATTGCCAGTACTTTAAACAGCCAGCGCTACATCTCCGAGGTGTTGGGGCCAGTTGTCCTTCCTTACCTTCAGGGCTTGGCCACAGCCATATTTCAACAGATAATGCGCGACCACACGTGGCACGCATTGTCCAAAGGTTCTTCGTCAATTACAGATTGAATTGTTCCTGCCGGCTCGCTCTCGGATCATTCTCCGATAGAAAACATGTGGTCCATGGTTGCTCAACGATTGACCCAGATTACACCCCCAGATCTGCCACACCAGATCAACTTTGGCAACGTGTGGAAGCTGCTTGGTCTGCTGTACCCCAAGAACACATCCAAAGTCTCTTTGAATCAATGCCAAGGCGTGTGGCAGCGGTGATCTCCAACAATGGCGGCTACTCTGGCTACTGATTCTGGCAGGAACCACACTTCACAGAAGTCTATAAATTTAATCGTTTGATACTTGGTCAACATGCTATCTACAAAATAAATTTTTTTGTGCTATCTCTTGTCTTTCTTGGTGTTGCATTTACTGTGGCAAGCAGTGTAGTTAAAGATATTCCCTTACGAGTTTTTTTTCCATAAAGAAAACATTAAAATATTTTTACAATGCTTTCTTGCACGATTTCAATGTATACGCCATTAGCTGTGCTCAATACATTCAGTCTAAATGAGATTTCTAGCCACGTTATGTGAAGTATTGCGAGATCAAGAACCTGAATGACCTCTGCACTTCGACTTTTCATTTCAACAGTGTCACGAATTGAAAATTAATAAACAATGTTTTTCACGTTTCTCTACAAGAAGTTCAGAGATGTTATGTCTAAAGATCTGCGTGGCCGTCATCGAACTTCCTCTTTCCATCCATCACCCGGGTAACTTTTTCTCATTTTCAATTTCCGGTGTAGCGGTGCCCAATTTAAGCTGAACAAATGTTACAGATTTAAATTCGATAAACCATGCTACTACTTGAACTTGTTCTTGCGGTGAAGCCATTTTGAGAACTGTTGAAAATCGGAGACGTTGCGCCATCTAGTTTGCCTTTCATAAAACAGAAACTATAACCTTTTCTTTATAAAACATAAAAAAACTGTAAATGAAAATATTTGTTTATTTTTAATTTTGTTGAAAGCGTAGTCATGCTTTTTGGAACTCTGTGTATGGTTTGTCGATTCAATAACTGTAAAACTAGTGTTAAAATTCAAATACATCTCTGAGCGAAGGTGTGACACAAGAGTCCTGAATAAAAAATCGTTATGTCTTATCTTCTATTAAAAATTTTTACAACTACCTTTCTAATTTTATGTTTATGTTAATTTATATCCAAAAGACTGAAGATAATCGTATCACATATGAAGATTTTTTTCCCGATAAAATTTGTTTATATGATAAGAAATTTAAACTTTAATAAAAGTATTATACTATTTTTGTTTATTACATTAACTTTTTATATAAATATAGTGAAAATCGTTTAACACCAAAATAAAGGGCCTGAAATATTTTTTCGTATTAAAAAAATTTCGTATTAAAGAATTTCGCAAAAAAATAAATAAATTTCACAAAACTAAGTTTATTGTAGAATATTTATTTAGATAGATATTTATTTATGCATGTAATCATTAAAAATCAATCAAACAAAAACGTTCACATAAACTTAATCAAATTTAATACAAAATTTTAAAGTTTTTTGAAATATAAAGTATTTATTTAGTTTTTGAAAATAATCTGATATTTTTCTTTGCATTGTATTTTTTAGCATCAAATTGTTAACAAATTGTTCGATTTCGTCCCTTTTATAATTCATTTCACCATTGAAATGTGCGTCTAAATAACTGTGCATACTTTTCATGATGTTCTTCCTTTCGGATGACGTGGAAACAGGAACTGCAATAGTCATTTCATTTTCGTCATCAGAATCTGTATGAATGATATTTTTTTAGCTTTGAACAAACTCCAAAAACAACTAACTCTTTGTATTCCATATAATTAGGGACTGTGCATATATTATCATCATCCACTGCAACGAATTCTTCCGATGATACTGTAGGACAGTCCAATAATACAGAAACTTTCTCAAACATTTCATTAAATGTCTGGTGTTTTTTGTATTTTGTTCATTCCCAGAAGTCTATTTTTTCATGTTAAGTGATTCTTGTTTCGTGTTAAGAAAAGAAAAAGACATAAAATACATAGTAGTTTGTCGGGACCGCTGTATTATTTAGTGCTAACCGATATTTTGTCTTATAATTTTTTTTTGAGTTATGAAATCAAATACTTATCAACAGACTGGTTTCAAGGGCAAGCATAATTTTTTTTGTATAAATAAGACATATTTATATTATAGAATAATTGTTATAGTATAGCACAGGGTTGGGCGAACTTTTCCAGGGTACGGGCTACTTCAGATGCTTTTAAGGTGTTGTGGTCCACCCAGTGGAGTAGGTGTGGCCATTCTGTATTGAAATTGTATGTTTTCTTTACTTAACACTTATTTTCGACATTTTACCCTTCTTTTAACTATGACAGACTACTATTTTTGTTACAGAAACATAAGTAACACAAATTTGTCAAGTTGAATGTTTGAACAACTATGAGTAACTGCAAGATTGTGGACGTAATCAAAGCAGCGAACAGAGAACATACGTGAACCGATGAACCTGAATCAGACGCATGTACTTAATTTTTTCGCTATTAAATCCGGTGCCCTCACGGGGCATGACATCAACCTGAGAACCCATTCCTGTGAAGGCGAGGGATGTAGTATGATATCTCAATTGACAATCCCATGCTATAACGGAAAGAGCTGATCATCAACATTTGTTCTCCCCTTCAGTTGGTGAGTGGGGAAAATTCATGTATATGGCTGTCATCGCAATGATCTCTAATTTCTCCTACAAAGTTAGTGTATGGGTTAAGTGTCATCGTGCGCTTCCAATGAAGGTAGATGCGTCGTCTATACATTTATAAAATCATTTGCTTAAGTAAACACAGTGGCATCGATTGTGAAAAACCGAAACTCCAGTCTAGCTGGCATCAGTGTTCCATAATATTTCTTTTAGTATGTGCGTCTTAAGTCCTATAGAGAAAACGGTCACCCCAAAATGTCTTGTCAGTCCACCGGTCAATCACGATTGACTTAATGTCTATATATCCCTGGTAAAGCATATATACTATTAAACAAAATAAGAACATTTTTAAGTAACAGAATGACCATTTTTTCTTGAAAAACTTAAGCTACTATATAGTACTAAAATGATTCTTTTATTATTTAAAGCGTCGTATCAATATATCATAGTTCTAATAATTATTTTACAGGTATGGACTAGTTTGGGCGTTTCCTTGGGGGTAATAGCCCTTACCTCAGCTCTGTTGTTCCATAATATTTATAATGAAAAATGGAAAATTTGGATCACTAATTTCGGACAATACCTGTGGTTTTACGTTACATATATGCTACGCCAAGGTAACCATAAAATATAAATAGTGTTTTACTCTATGTATTTATGTGTGTCCCTCAAGCTTTTTATTAAATAATATATAATTCATTTTAAAAAATAATTCTCCTAAATGTGTAATCAAATTATTATAAAGACTTAATTTTTTTGTTCTCTGATTTTTCATACATATCTGATTATAATGATGGTTAATAATGATGGAGAACAGAAGATTAAACAATTCTTTGAAAGGATTCTGTGAACTTGGTTTTCAAGAAAACCTCTTCAAGCCCGCGCTTTCTGTTCCTTTCACCTCGTAATCTGTTCTATTCTTTGCCATTACACAACCTACTCATTTATTTTTTTTACCGAGTTAATTCATTGTTTTCATTGTTAACTAAGCGTATGTATAACATGGAACAGAATTAGGAAACTTTAAAATGTAAGAAGCGCAAAAGAGTCAATAGACTAAATGAAGACCTGTTATGATTTCTAAGCTGTTGCTGAATTAGGACCAGCAAAATTAGGGTTATATATATTTTATGGATCCTACCTTCTCCTGTTCAGCAGAAAATTTTATACATAACAGGAAAACATACCAATATTGAAAAGTTAGGCCTAAAACCAACCACGTGTAATTTGCAACCAAAAAAAAAAAATAAAAAAAAAAATAATAGAAAATATGAAAGGAAATGATCCTAACAAATACAAATAAAAATAATTTTGAAAAGGAATAATGAAGCAAAAACTTTACATGAAAAATGCAAATAACCGGAGAGCGGGAAAAAACTGTACGTACGAGAACAATACGCTAAATATCATTAAAAAATGACGTGTTAAGTTGGTAAAACCAGATGCAAAAATTAGTGGCGCCACCTGGATAGTTTTTTTTTGTAATTAAACAAAGCAAACTAAAACAAATTGAAATAATAAAAAACAGAAGGAGAAAAAACAAAGAATAATACTTAAACTTTGAAAAGGAGAATTAGAGAGATAATTTAGAAATATATTTAAAAATGAAGTTACTTGGATAGTTGTATTCCAAGCAATTATTGCGAATAGCTTAAAATTATTTTGCTTAACATCATTATCTGTGACTAAATCGTTATTTCTTTTTATAAAATTTAAGATGATATTTCTAAAAATAGATAGAGAGAGAGATGTAGGTTACTTTCCCAAAAAGGGCATTTTAATAATGTTAAAATCAAAAGAGTCTCTTTTATCAAAAATATTACTAATTAGTATATTATTCTTAACAATTAATTGTAGGTCTAAAAAGTTTGCAGAGTCATTATTATAATTGGTTTTTAATAATTTCAGATATTGGGGATAATATTTAAAACTAGAAACAAAATTTACTATATTACTAAAGATGATTAAGTCATCTATGTATCTAAAAAAGTACAAGAATCGATACTAATGTTATCATATTCATAAAGTGCAGATAAATATTGGCTAACAGTTACTCGCAGGTCCTCCTTGTGGAAGACCTTTAATTTGCTGATAATAAGAGTTATTGTGAAAAATATAATTTTTCATATAGTACTAGATGAATAATTGAAAGATATTTATCATACTTAATTAGTTTATTCAAAGAATATTTGTTATAGGCTATTTTGAGAATTTTAACCATATCCCAATATCTATGGAATTAAAAAATCTTCAAAGTCATAGGTGTGAATAGAAATATTTTTTTATCTTGCATGTACTTAATGATATCCAAGCTATTCTAACTATAATCGAATTATCAATACTGTCTAATGTGTATTGAATAACCTTTTGTAGCTTTCTACCCGGAAGTGTAATATAAGTTTTAAAGCCGTTTGTTATAGTCCTAAATTTAATAGGATTTTTATGAAATTTTGGAGTTAAGAAAATATGAGGGAATTTAATATCGAAATGCGTAAATCTAATTTTTATAAAAAGCAGAAATTCGATTAAAAATTTCTCTATTGCTAGAATTAAATTTTTGAAAGCATATTATTATAAAATGTCTATTAAGCATATCAGCATACAACCATTTGCAAATAATTGCATAATTACCCGGAACTTATCAACATAAACAATAATGAAATTCTTCTGTAGTTCTACAATATGATGCTTAGATTTTTGTAAATAAATCACACAGTTTTATAGTTATTTTCAGTAACTCTTTTAAAACATTGCATTTAATTCATTAAAAGCTTCAATAGGAAAAGTGTTTTTAATTGCTAATTTAGTAATGAAGTTACAAATATCTTTAGAGATTTGTTTTTTGGCATTATTATTATTGGAGATCATTAATCTATAACTAGTACCTTTTGACATAATTCCCTAAGAGTATTATCTTCAACAATATTTAAATTGCCTGTTACAACATGTTTGTGATGCTCGTTTATAAATTCAGGATAATCCTTACAATTACAAAGAAAGGTATTATTTTGCAAATCATTAATCTTATTGTAGTTAAAAATTAAGCTACCAATTTTTATTATACTTAAAAGCCTTTTTAATGCAAACATTATTGATAGGTAAGCAATGTGCACATATTTATTAAATGTTTGAAAATGCATATTATAGGGATTTATCTATGAATAAATTGTACACACCCAGTAGCTCTATTTACTAAATATATATAATTGTAAATATGTGTACAAATAGTTATAACCTAAGTATAACAACTCAAGAGTAAGAAATATTAGCGATAGTAGTTTCAACAACCTTGGTTTTAGGGAACCAAGATTACAGGTTTAAAAGACAAAAGTTTTTTGATTAATCAGCCTTCACCTTTAATTTGCCTATACACTCTGCGCCATAGGAAAAGGAAGAAATATTGAGAAATGTAATTATTACAAAAAAATACACAATACTATTAATATATAACGATAAAATTTAATAGCCTACGTAATTACAAGTATAAAGTTAAAATCGATGCAATAAAATTAGAAGATTTACTTACTTCGTTAGCACAGCAACAGGTTAATGTTCCCGCCAAATACAAAGGAGTATTAACAGTACTGCATAAAAGTAAAATTAGTAAATTATTATAAAATAATAGTAAGTCTATATATGTATACATTTAAAAACATTAAATTTTTTTATTTTAAATTTATTGAAAAATATAAAAGGACTTCCTAACATACACAACGATACTAAAATAAAATAAATTATTAGTGACTTATGAAACATGTAGCGCCATCCTTTGATTAGCTGTATAACTAATTTAGAGGGGGGCACTAAAATTTAATTCAAAATTATTACATATTGTCATTTCAATTGAGAACTGCTGAAACATAATTGTAAAGAAAATTTGCAGGATATCCGTGTTCAATACAATCTAATAAAGTTATTAAATTTTTAAATATATTATATTTATCGCTAATTGATACATTATCACGATAAATATAGTTGAAAATAATACTATTATAGAAATTGATAACATTAAATTAATATGGCACTTTAAGAATGTTAAAGTAAGCATTCTTTAATCATAAATATTACTGTGTAATTATAATCTGTAATTACAATAATACACCCATTTGATTTAAAATGTATATTATTAATTTTTCTAGGTTTAAAATGAATAAAGTTAATATTGGGTTTAAATTATTGTTTTCGCAAAACTAATCAGATCATCAAAATCTAAAATATAATAGTCATTATTACAAATATAATTACATTCATAAAATGTATATAATTATCTAAATATTGCTTAGCAGCACTTAGATACCAATCATACCTGGTTTTGTTTATACACATAACCATTAAATTAATGTGTAATTTTCTAAGACTAAATCTATGAGAGTTTTAAATTATGAAAATTAATAGTAAGATTATAATTACTTGATTATCTAAACTAATGCAACTATTTGAATAATATCATTGATATATCAATAACTTGAAAAGATCTTAAAAGTCAAAACAATAATTCTGATCAAAATATTTTTATTTTAAAAATTGATATACTTACAAATATTACAGCTTTATTATTTTCCTTATTGATGTTTTTGTAGAATATTATCATGTAAGGGATATATGTTTTAAAATTATTTGTTTAGTCGTTAATTTAAGATTTTATAGGAATTTAGGTGTTAAAAATATATAAGGAAACTAAATCTTAGGAATTGCAAATACTCAATTCTGTAGACATGTCAATAATTCGATTACTAATTTCTTTATGGATCAAGTTCAATCTTTTAAAAGATTCATTGTTCAAAAAAAGTTCATTAAGCATACTACAAAAATATTTACAAATTCCAACATAATGTTGCATGCATCACGTATATATACGTAATACTTATATTATTATCATAATTAACCACATAAATACTGAAATGCAATAGTTTTGATTTTTAAAAAAATGTTTAAAGCTAGTTCAAAGCAGATTTTTAATTTCCTTTTTATTGAATATTGTTATGACGGTAAGGATTCCTTTTTATATTATTTTAATAGTATCACTTAAAAAATATAAATAATATAAATAAGTATAAAAGATATAAGAGTTAAAAAGAGACTCAAATACTTTAACTTAATCTCTCTCAAAATTATATATTAACAATATATGTTATTCCAAACTAGGTACAAACCATTTAAACTGCATTCTATTAAATTTATGTTCGTGTTATCATACAACAAAACAATCATACACTGTCTCACAATTATTAAATAACACAACCTTTTTATAAGAAAATCTGAACTCCTCATTTGCTTTTAATAGCTCACTTTTAATCAATACTACTTCAATAAAGAGTTTGTATACTCGTTCCTGTTGGGTAATTAGGAATGCCTAGGCACACAGTAATCTGCAAAATATTGCTAAAATTAATGCATAAAATGCGTTGTAGAATTTGTAAGAAAAAAATTTGAGTGCGTGCTTATGACCACACGATAGAAGTGAAAACATCTGATTTATTCTGGGCAAGAGAATCCAATTGTTCGGATGTACTACGTTTTCTTTTACAATATTTTTGCATGCCGACTTAAGTATTTCACTTTTTCGTGAAATTCATCTGGGGATTTGTTTATTTTATCCATTTTCTGTAACGAGCAACGTTTAAGTGATTATGAATTTTAACATATTTATATATTACATATAATTTAAATGTCAATTTGTCTAATTATTTAAAAATATTTATATATAAATTAGTTGTGTAGTCTATCTTTATATAATATAAATGCTCATATGGCACTTACGTATTACTGCAACAATGCTTACATTCAAGATAACTCGCCAAGTTGGCAACCATGTGCTTCGTTTCATAAATGTCGCCAATACCGTTGCGATAATACGGAAGTACCGTTTATATAACTTATATAACGCAGTATTGCTATGTAAGGCTAGGAAAACTTATGTGCTGAGAGCCGTTTACTGTTCTTAAAATTCTGTAAGCAAACAAAAGGAGAGGGTTCGTATTCTTTCACAATTAATGCTTTTATTTTCTCACATATATAGAATCTCTTTGTCATCACTAATATAAACCAAAATATTGGCAACTTTCTCGCCAACTAACTTCATTAACATTTCGGATTTTAATTATTTTGGCACATTTTTCGGCACTCTTTCTACTAAATCAAAAAATAGATCCCATATTTCGTTTCTTCTTATCTTCGACTCCCTACATTTAACTAACTATACATAAACTTTTTTTACGTATATAAATATTACGTAATTTTTTTTCAATTACTTTCGCTTGTGCTCCTCTTCTCTTGTTCGGTCGCTTGAGTTGAGTGGAAGTGGGCTGCATGACAGCAATATTTATAAAGAAAATAAAACTTCACTGGAAAAAGTGTGCATGAAATTTTTACATAAAAAATACACGCGCCCAAAAAGTTTTCCATTTAAAACTGAGCGACTCGAGCCGAGTAAAATTGATCGAGCGTAACGCAGCCAAATCTGACACTTAATTTAGATGCATTCTTCAGAAAAATGCGCCAAGAGAAGTTTTCACTTCAAAAACGTATTTAATAAAACATTGATTTTTCCATGTGTTTTTACAAAAGTAAACGTCATTATATAAATTAAAGAGCTGGAATGAAATCTTAGATGAAAGACAAATACTGGAAACGTATTAATAATAAAATTATACCAAATATTAACAGCATGCCAAATTGTATGAGTTTTGGCAACTTTTTTTTTAACTTACAATTAACTAGTGGCTAGAGTTTCAATAATTCCAATATCGGTTGAAATTCCGAATGCCCAATGGTATGAGCTTCAGAAATAAGTCTTGATATATACATAATAGATAAAAAAAGTTATCAACAAAACTCAACTGTTTTTAAGTAATTTAATCGCAATCATTAATCAAATGAAAATTTATAAAAATTATATCCCAAAACATTCTATTAAAATATTTCGAAATTAAAGGGCTTTCACAAATGTTTTGTCTCAAAAGTCCCATTTTGGCTTCATTGAAATTTCCAAAAGGGCTGATCCCGGAGACTTTTCGATAGTTCCTTGGCGATATAATTTTTTTCGCCAAATATCTCGCCAGTGATGATAAAGTCATCAATCTGGAAATGCGAGTCACATCTTCTCGAGTTGCCATAATCTTGGCATACGGTAAAAACGAAAGTACCAAATGTAATCCAGATTGAGTATCTCCAAAAATATAACTGAGATGCATATTAATGAATATAACAAAAATAATGCAATTAACATGACTGCACATCAGTGATTCTTAGAGTTATTATTACGTACACGTAGAGCAATATCTTTGGTATTTAATATTGTATTCTACTACAGACAGTTGATATCAATATAATTAATTATATGGAAATATATTTTTTTTTTTACCAGCTCCAAATGAAAAATGGATGCTTCGAGCCGAAAAATCGTGCTTGTCGTTCCACCTTTCAATTCTCGTAATTATTTGGATTGTGGGAGTTTCGTTTGTGGTGATGAACGTCTTTCAGAGTCTTTTGGTCTCCAAACTTACGATAATTAAGACCAAACCTGTCATCGACTCTATGCAAGACCTGGTGGCCAAGGAAAACGTAAAAGGATTAGTGCCGATAGAACTCGAAATACAAGAAGTTCTCAAAGTGAGTAGTTAACGCATTGCGTGTTCTTTTCACTCGACATTAACAAAAAAAAATGTGTGGTAAAACAGAACTAATTTTAAATATTACGAGAAAAATATCAACTTAACGACAATGTTTAAGTTCAAATTAAGTATTTTAGTTTAATAATAATTTCAGTTCAGGAATTTATAAATATTTAACAAAACATGTATCAGTATTTTCAAATTATGATTTTTCCCCTTATTATTTACGTACCATTTATTCAGAACGAAAAATCATTTTACTTTCATCTTTAGAGATCTACTCACACTAAATCGTTTTTGAAAGTGTCTTTCACTCTTATTTTGAACACCCTTCTACAAGCTACACGTGTAAGTAACGGATTCTTTGAATTCCATTTTTACCCACTTTAAAAGGTCAGATTAATTTGAAATTTTGCTCACTTGTCCAGGACCAATGACAATACAATAATTTAATAATTGTACTCCATTGTCCTGATCAGGATCATCAGGATGAATGATTTTGCCATTTTCAGATCCCATCCCGAATCGGGCGACTAATTTCAGATTCAGATCCCATTTCCAGATTTGGGGACTAAAAGCTTATGTTACAACTTAGTTCGATTAACTATAATGGGTGTTTTTTAGTTTTTTAAACTATAATTTATTTCTAGTTTTTTTTCAACATCTCTCTTTCTCTTTCTTATGATTTATAGACATAAAGAATAAAAATTTTAATAATAACATTGATCGAGTTACACTAAAGAGCCATTACATAATGATACCTCTCACCGAGAACAATGAACTCTCCCGGGGACAGAACCATGACTCACATGTGGCTGATAATGGAATACACAAAGCATTCATGTGCAATCTTTCAACGTTTGGAGTATTTAGCGACATAATAGAAAATACAGCTAATTTATCAAATTTCGATAAGGGTTAAGTCGTTATTACTCAGTACCTAAGATTATCGATTCAGAAATGATTTCACGTGGAATCGTTGGGTTCAAAAGCGTGGATGATGAAATAATAAGTAGCTAGGCAGTGGCTTATTATACTCAACAAAAAATTGTGCATAAATAGCATTGATTCCAGAGGAGAGTGGAAACTGCTCCATGATTGAAGGCCTACAATGGCCGCAGTAACAGCAATGGTAATCCACACGATATGTCTCAATACACAGTGAATCGTACATTACTTTGTATTTGCTACGCAGCTGGTGCCCGAACCTCAACCCTGCACTAACAGCAAGTAATCACCAATAGTGCCTAAAAGGGATCATAAAACATCGGCATTGGAACATAGAAGAATGGAAATCGCTTAGTTCAACAAATGACATTTTATGGTCAATCGCATTGACAAACAAGTGTGAATACATCGATTTCCACCTTGAAGCCTTGGAACCCAGGTACACAGTAGGCCAGAAACAAGGCGGTTTGGCAGTATTATAGTGAGGTAAAAAATTTCATGGAGCACGTTAGAACCAATCATTTTCACAGAAGAATCCCTGAGGTCTGTGCTCTATATGAACTTTATAGCAAACCAGATGCTCTCCTTCATGGTAACTGTATTTTCACAAATTTATGGAGTTTTCTAGCAGGATGACGCGTCATGTCATAAGGACCGAATCATCAGGGAGTGGTTAAAGAAGTATTCAGATGAATTTCAAGTCATACCCCAACCCCTTCTTCTGACATAAATCTAATTAACATTTGTGATTCAACCTAGTAGAACAAATTTGAGCTGCCATGCTACCACCTTGCAATGTGCAGGAATTTCGAAACCAGTTGTTGATTGCCTAGCACTAGATACTTCAGATTACCTATCAATGCCCTGTCGGGTCAATGGAGTACCTGGAGTTAATGATTTTGACGGCGAGAAGTATCCCTACGTCATATTAAACAGGTGGTAATAATGTAATATCTTCGCTTCAGTGTGGGCGTATGTGTATATATGTATGAGGTACAACGCTTTAGGGGTACTTAATTAAAAAAATTTGTAAATCGCTGGTAAACATAAGACACCCCTTACTGATAATATGTGTATCTCCTGCATTTACACCTGGGGGGTTTTTTTGCAATATTTTTGTTCGTATAAATTCTCGAATTGCAAATTTTATATTTATAATAATACGCTTCTTTCTCTATTATATGCAGGATTCTGGTATTCCTCTGTATGAAGAAGCATGGGAAAAATTAAAACTAACAACAAGCACTTTCGATGAAGTGCTGTCAGAGACATCTTATCGGGAAGTAATGGAAGGCAAAGCCTGTATTGTGCATGGCCAACTAATATTGAAATCAGTTCTTCAAGAGTACTTTCAAACAAATGGACGATGCGATTTTCATCTGTCTGAGAATTATTTCTTTCCCTTCCCACTGCTAATGGGACTTCGTAAAACTCTTCCAAAAGAATTTCAAAGAAAATTCAACAGTGGGTAAGTTGAAAACATCAATGAATCATATCAATGGTTTCCAGTGTTCAACAAATTTAATTCCTAAAGGATTTGATACACCTATCTTTGATACACCTATATACTCATTTCAATTATTAAAGAAGACGTGGGATTTCAGGGCAGAACTCTAATTCCGTCATTACTAATGTACTGATAAAATCTGATAAAATCCTCGTTAAATTCTTACTTTTGGCGATGCAGAAAAAAATGGTGCCAAATTGTGCCAACATCTCCTTCTTCTGTATTGAATATGAACCCAATATGACGAGAATAATTCGCCACTCTCACGATAAAGCCAGTTCTGAGCTAAGGTAAGATTCAGACAATTGGAAACTCTGAGAGGAAACTCTTCAACCTTTAAGATTGTAGTTACGAAATCATGTATAGTGAAATATAAGAGCATATAAAGTATAGTGATATTAAAAAAAAGTAAGTAACAATACGAGTTTAAAATAAAATTATTTTGAACTATTAATAAAGTCAGGTTCGTGTAAAAATGTATTCAGCATTTGATATTTTTTTAATTAAATCCATACCACGCGCTTCTAGCCCTTAATATAGTGCTTCTCAAACTTCCAACATTGCTACCTAATTTTCAATCAGAATTTTTATCGCACCCACCTCTTATACTATAACAATTTATTGAAAGTAATAATAACATACTTTCACGTTAAAGCTACTACACACACTTAATTAAATATCTTACAATGGTGCAAATTATGTATTAAATTTTGTATAAATTCCTTTTAAGTAAAAGATATTTTAAATTACTTTAACAGAATAATTATTTTTAAAATTCTTTTCGATGTTTTTATTTGCTCGCCCCCTCCCCAACTTAAGATTATCACGCCTCTCCCTTGTAGGGGGACGCGTGTCCCCCAATTCGATAAACACTGCCTTAATATATTTAACTTTTTTTCAAGATGTCTTTCGTTTGAGTTTTAAAACAACGAAACTTTTAAATAATAATTCAATAAAAATACGAGGGTTAATTATCAACAAAAATTCTGTTCATTGAATTCACTTCAGCCCAGAAGTCATATTTGCGAACCCGGGCTCGGCATTGCTTCTGAAGAAAGATTGGTTTGTTGAGGCTGATGCCACACACCAAAGGACTATTGTATAGAGGGGTTGATGCACTTTATATACACTCATGGACAAAAAAGTAGAGCACCAAGAAGGAGTCGTCAAAATGAAATCCCGACATCCCGACCATGACTCGGTTACTGCAGTTAACCTCCATCATCAAAGGTCAAAACTTAAAGATTTTACCCTTTTTAAAAAAAAAATATTTTTCACACACATAATGAGTTGAAGGTTTCTTTTTTTTTTTTCTATTTCTTTTAAATTTAACCATTGATATTTGCAAATGCATCTACTATTTGTTTGAAATATTCGATATCGGAGAAAGTATGATCTGGCATGAACTTCTTAATTTGCATCTAAAAATTTATATTTTTTTATATATATCTTGTTTTATAAACTTCAACTCAAAAACTGTTCGATTCGAATTTCCTCATTTTAGATTTTTTTTTCAGACTAACTCGTTTAATTGCAAGTGACATCAGCGGCAAGTGGTTCAAATCAATTTTTAAAGGATCCAGACTCTGTACCAGCTACTCAGAAAGTAACCTCAAACCCCTGGCTCTTCATAATATATTTGGAGTTCTTTTAATTTGGGGAGTCGGAATGGCACTCTCTGTATGCTGTTTTTTCCTCGAACTTTATTGCTTCAAATCGCATCTTGAGAAGCGAGAGGCACGAAAAACCTCGCACAGTTACGGAAACCCACTCAAATGATTTCTTAAGAATTTGCCGTTGTTTTTAACACTTTTGAATGTTCTACAGAAATGCATGTGATTCACAACTTTGAATATGATTTTCTTATTTCTGCTAATTTATTTACAAAAATTTGTAACCATGTTTTTAACAACAACAAAAAGAATCCAAATCAGAATAAATTAAAATTTCTCTAGACCAACTTCTTTGAAAACACAATATATTTGAAGTTTATCATAAATACTAAATTAAAATAAATTCAGAGGAGCAACAACCCATGAAGTCTACTGTGCCTTTCACAGTTTTCATGACCTGGGTACTGAGACGCATGAGCAAGTGCTTCGTTCAGGTAGTCAGTCTGACGTGAAAACCCCAGCGTTCAGACCCGAGAAAGCGTGGTACTCACTGAAAGGATGAAAGGCTAAGTCTAACTTGCTCAGATCGGGGTTTGGACCACGGACCTGTGGTGTGGAAACTCGATACACTACCACTCACCACTGGGCTTCCTATCATAGATATAGAGACGAATGTAATATTAGCAGGTATTGCAAGATGTGAACACAGATCAGGTCTTCTTCCAGTGTTTTCGCGTTGCTTACTTTTGCTAATATTAAATGCCCTAAGGTAAGTTAAAATTCAGGAGGTCTAAAGTTTTTATAACTTATTTTAAACGTTGCCAAAGAGTTAATTTCATATTTTCTAAACACAACCAACACGCAAATCGCAGTTTTGAATCGTGGTCTGAGACGAGGGCATTTGAGCTGGAATCCCACTCTTCACGTCCTTGACAAGCAATGGTTTTTTTCCTCATTTTTTTTTATTTTTATTAATTTATTTATTTTTACTTGGAGAACTTACACGAAGAACTTTCGGCATCCAATGATTTCTGATATAGACTGTTGCCAAAAATCTAAACACAAATTCGATGCCATATAATGCATATGTACATATTATCGAACAGAAAACTTTTAGAATTAAAGAAACGCATTGAGGAAAACAGAGTTAAGCGGAATGGGGTTTACGTATACAATTTTTCAAAAACTATATATTAGTTAATTTTTTTAACAAATACAATTAGTTACAAACAGCTTTATATACATAAGCCTCCAAAAATTTAGGAACAACAGGGGGTTAACTCTTGTGAATCAGTGTAGTTAAAGTCAAGAAAAATTAAATCATATAATCTCATTACTCATTTATTTAATGTTTGTCACATTTAATGTTAATTTAAAGTTAATTTTAAAAAATGTTTTATCCACTAAACAATAACGATTTTTAGATTCTTTGATTTTAAAATCACAGCTTGAATAATTTTTATAAAAATTTACAATAATGTAGAACTTAATGGAGAATATATCCCCTAATAGCCATTAGTCATAATTGGAATATATTTTTCATTGATAAGATTTAGTTTTCGGACACATGAAGCGATACGGGGCAAATCCAGTTGCAAACATGTAAGGAGATATACGAGGGCTGTTCAAAAAGTATCGAGACTGAATTTATTATGCAAAAACATACATACATAAACACGTTTTGAGTCAATCTCCTTCGAAATATGCTCCATTGGCAGTAACACACTTGGCCCAACGATGTTTCCAGTCCTCGAAACATTTCTGGAACTCAGACTTTGGGATGGCCTGAAGCTGCTGTGTCGAATTCTGTTTTATGGTTTCAATGTCCTGAAACCGGTGTCCTTTTAAGGTGTTCTTGATCTTGGGAAAGAGGAAAAATCAGCACCACAGCCTTCACTTGTGCAATCTTGTCCTCATTGCGAGAGTGGATGGGCGTCCAGAATGGGGATCACTGTTCACTGATTGACGACCCTCCTTGAATCGCCGGAACCACTCGAAAACCCGAGCACGACTCATTGCCTCATCTCCAATGTTGTTTTCATCATCTCGTAGGTTTTGGTGCCCATTTTACGGAGCTTAAAGCAAAACTTGATACAGCTTCGCTAATCCGTGTTTTTACACATTTTCTTTTTTCGACGAACGCACGCAAACACTCCACGTGAAAGAAGTCAGTGTGACTGAACGGCACGCTGTACAGACCTGCCGAATTTTGTGAGACAAGGTGAAATATGCGCGTGCATGATGCGCACAGTCCCTCCGCTGGGGGTTTTCTCGAATAAATAGAATAAATTCAGTATCGATACTTTTTGAACAGCCTTCGTAAATACCTGACTCCTAAAAGGAAGTATTTTGGGCTACAACTTCTCTGCCAAGTTAGATCCGAAAGTTTTCTATAGGATTTTTTGCTGGATATAGTCGTGATAAAACAAAAAGCTATGTATAAAGCAAAGATTTTGTTTACGTAATTTTAACATTAGAAGATAATGACCCTATGCAGACTTTGGCTACTACAAATAAAAGAGAGAGAGCAGAATCACAAATACTCAGAAAAGTTTTTTTAATGTGGCTGTGGATGGTAATTACCATTGCAGACCTAATACATTCCCCGGGACCTGTATCCCTTTTAGTGTGGAACCATATAGGTGGATACCAATTGTCATAGTAAAATTTAGACGCCCAGTTTCCTAACTAGAGGAAGGTACCCGAGCTCTGAAGATGCGAAAAATTGCACTAGAAATTTAACTTTGGCCGAGAGCAACCCACGACAAGCAAGTACCTTAAGGATCTCTAACATGCTACATAACCATACAACATGGATGCTGTCGATTTTCTGCATCATAAAAATCCATCGACTTAGCCACAAACATGTGTGTAAATGGCAAGCTCCAAACCAACTACGCACCCAGCTAGCATACTCAGGGAAGTACAAATCGAAATACAGTAGAAATATTGTAATAACGACTTCCAAGTGAAAAGAAATAGTGGTCATTTTTAGAAAATGGGTAGATGGTTTCAGGAAAAAGTTTAGAACAGCAACAATCGCTCAGTAAGGCACGGGTAAGCTATTAAGATAATCTTTTTCCAAGGAATCGCGAATAAATCTGTCGAAATACGAGTTTTAATCTTTTTGAAGCTGAAAATTAAATGAGGCTGTCTTTTAGAAAAATGGTATTCGTAATTGCGTAATTTAGAGTAAAATTATATAAGATTAGAATTTAAATTAATATGAAGAGGTGATTATTACATGTATAATATATACATAAATTACCTCGTAAATTTATTTCACTGATATAAAAACTGACATTATTTGTTTTTGGCTATAATCGCTATATTTGTCATAGAGAATGGTATGCAGTCAGTACAAAATCATTCATTACCAACAGAAAATTCTTGCACAAAACACTCTGGAATATCGTGCAAAAAACTGCAACAATCACAAATGGTAAATTAAAAACTTCACATGGTTCTCTTTCCGTGACTTAATTTGAATGATACTGATTTTAGCAAATACTTAAAACGTCGCATTGAAAATAAGAAAATCCGATAAAATACACTGTTTGAAAGCAGGATTGAATTAGGAAAAATTTGAAATTATTAATTAATTAAGCTTCGTAAAAGTTTAATTAAGAATAAAAATGATTTACTTTTGTACAAAGTAATGGTAGATATTGTTATCGTATTAGCAATAAAATATTTCGCCTTCTGTTTACAAATATTCCACTTTCTCTCCAAATGAAGAAACAAAATTGTGAATAAATATATATGCTTATAGAGGGAATTTTAATATTTTATATAAATGAATGTACTTATAAAAATGAAATGTTTTGTTTTGGGTTGGTTTTGTGACACACAAGCAAAAACAAAGATACAAAAAACAATAAAAGCATACATATAGCTTAAGTTAGACTTTCAGCAATTTAGTACATTATTTATGATTTCGTATGTATATACTATATATAATTGTCAAGCACAGAATTTGCTTTTAAGTATCTACATCTAAATAAATAATAAATTATAGTTTAAAGAAACGAAAAAACACGCTTTTATAGTAAATCGAAACTGAAAAGTAAAAAATAATCTTAATATAAGAATAAAAGGATTAAGAGAAAATTAATGTCATTGTGGTAAAAGCGTGGTGGGCTCGATATCAACTGTTTTAATTTTTTACTAGTTCTATTCCGAAGTGCTGAGTTAGTGTAAAAAGTAGTACTAAACCCTACTACCACCACCACGCTTTTACCACAATGGCATTAATTTTCTCTTAATCATCTTATTCTTATATTAAGAATTATTTTTTTACTTTTCAGTTCGATTAACTAAAAGAGTGTTTTTTAGTTTGTTTTTTTTAATATAGTTTATTTTTTCACTTTTTTAGTTCGATCTACAATAAAAGCGGGTATTTTTTTTTTTTTTTGTAGTTTCTTAGACAATCATTTATTTTGTTTGTTGTATTTATATTAACCATGAGCGTTTTCGCTTTAGGGTTGTAATTTAACCTTTCAGTCACCAAATCTGGAATTAATCACCAAATCTGAAAATAATATCTGGAATTAGTTGCCAAATCTGGAAATGGGAAATTATTAATCCTAATGATCCTGATCAGGATAATGGAACGAAATTATTAAATTATTGAATTGTCATTTTTCCTTGACAAGTGTGCAAAAAATTACGAATTAATCTGACCTTTTAAAGTGAGTAAAAATATCGAGTTCAAAGATTCCGTTACATACAGGTGAAGCTAATAAGAGCGTGTTAAAAATGAATGTTTGTCTGTATGTCTCTTATGCCTTCCTAAACGGTTCATCTGATTACAATGAAACTTTGGGGAATGTTTGGACACATGTCGGTGAAGGTTTCGCAGAAACTAAAACTATGTTTTGATAGATACCCAAGTGGTGTAGAGGAGGTTAAGGGGCGTTATAAATAATCATATCCATTTTTAAACTATTATACGTACAGTCTTGAAATTTGGTAAGCAGATTCCTTTTATAAAGTAGTATCCACTACAAAATAGTTTTAGTGAAAATCGTTCCCCAAGGGGCGTTGCGGAGAATTAAGGGTCGTGAAAGATAAACATATTCCCGTTTTTGAAATACCAGACTTACATATTTGAAATTTGATAGGCTAATTCCTTATATGGAATAGAGTTCCTCTAGAAACGAGTTTCGTGAAAAATCAACCCCTAAGGGGTGGTGCGAGGGCTTAATTGGTCTTGAGGCTAAATATTCCTGTTTTTGAACTGTTACACCCACAGCTTCCAAATTTGGCCGGCATGTTCCTTTCGTAGAGTAGTGTTTCTCTACCAAAAGTATTTTTCGAAAATTGACGCCCAAGGGTGTTAGGTGAGAGGTGTTAATGGGGCGTTAAGATAAATATTCCCGTTTTTGCGCTATTAGACTTTCAGATTAGAAATTTGGTAGGCATGTTCCTTTCATGGAGTAGAGATCCGGTAAGAAAAGGTTTTGCCAAAATCGACCCTCAAAGGGTTTGCAGTGTTGCCATTAAAGATAAATATTCACGCTTTTTAGCTATTGGACCTGCAGATTTAAAATTTGGTTGGTATATTCCTTTCAAGGAGTAGAGAATCGCTACGAAAGAGACTTTTAAGAAAATTGAGCCCCAAGGGGATTGCGAAGAGTGGAAAAGGTGTTAGAGATGAAAGATAATTCAATTTTTTCGAATTATTAAACCTAAACTTGAAATTTAGCTGGCAAGTTTCTTTCATCGAGTACAGATACTATAAGAGAGAGTTTTTTTTGCGCACATTAACATCCAAGAGGGGTTGCGAGAGTGTTTTACATAAAAGAATTCCCTTTTATGACAATAACTAAGCCTATAAACTTGAAATTTAGAAAACTTATAACCTTTGCTGAGCAGAGATCGATAAGAATGGGGTTTTCTAAAGTCAACACTCATGGGTGTTACGGGGGTGTTATAGCTATAAAAAAAAACCTTTTTTGAACTATTAGACCTACAGATCTCAAATTTGGCAAACCTGATTTTTTGTTGAAAATGGAATGCTCTAAAAAAATCTTTGTTTAGTTTACAATTCACTAAAATTTAATACATAAAAAAAATTTATTGTTCCTTCAATCTCTCTACTGTTTCATTTTTCAATTCACACGAGCGAAGAATGGGTGTACCAGCTAGTATATAAAAATTGAAATTTAGTTAACAATACATTCATCAAGATATGTTATTTCAAATCTTTGTATTAGTTAAATTATTCGGACTCTTAGCAGAGCATTAGCTACTGAGATACGAAACAGTCTTTTTACTTGCAAATAATTTTTACAAGAAGTCATAACTTTTTTTATAACTGGAATTGAGCTATTTATTTTTAAATTAGAATTTTATTTAAGTAACACTAAAAAGCTATTTAAAATAAAGGAAAGAAAACTCTGAAATTGCATGATTTTTTTTTCGAAAATTTAAAAGGTGAAAAAAAAACCCATTTTTTTAAAAAAAATTGTTTATTATATATGAGTTTTATTTACGCATTCAACTTTTAATGGTATACAATCCATCTGTATCAAATTGTTGTTTCATATCATTTTTGTATCATACAATACCAAAAAACCAGCTTATAATTAGCGGGAAAATGAAAGAGAAATCAAATAATCATAAATTTGAACTATAACAATTATACACGCTGATAACATGTGTCATACAAGGTCTCGATTTTACTAAAGATTACATATAATAAATATGACAAACAGTCTTGTGTGTACTTGGCAAAACAAGTGTACAAATCTGGCAAACCCACATCTGCACACGAAGTTTCATAGCTGTAAATAAAATTTAACTGAATGGATACCTTTTTGAATCAGAATAAGAGTATAAGCTAAACTCTAATCTTCCTCAGGACTCAAAAATTTCTCTTTGTGAAATTTAATATAATCATCGTTTATATAAACCTTTTCATCACCATTATGATTTCAAGAATCGCGTTGACATTATTATTTTCTAATTCCTTATTAATGTTATAACACTTCTAACATTTGAACGACTATAAATAAATGTCCTCCATTCGCTACTAAACGGAAAATAAGCTATTCACAGATATCCACGCTGCTTTTCCAGGTGTAAAAATATGCACAATCAAAAACACAAGTGTGCAGATTTCCAAGCTAAAAATTTATTGAAATAGTCTTTCGCTTTCAGAAAATTAAACAGTTTTCAGAATTCCACTAATCAATGCAGTTTGGACAATATTCTAAATTTATCTAAAACCAAATGAAGCAAATTATTCTACCCCTAAATACGATTTCTATTATGTAATACCCTGGATGATACAGCCTTGCTTCCGCTCCTTCGATACATAAATCTAATATCATCACAGTAAAAACGAGAGTCATTCTAAAAAATTTGTGTGTGTGCTTATGAAAAACACGATAATAGTAAAAACTTCTGATTTATTCTGGGCAAGAGTATTTAATTGTTTGGATGTACTTTGTTTTCTTTTACGACATTTTCGCTGCATACGTTAAGTAGTTCACTTTTTATGCCCTTTTGTTAAGGGATTTGTTTATTTTATCCCTTTTCTGTAAAGGGCAATTTTTCAATAACTATAATTTCTTAAATATTTATATATGAGTATACGAAGTGTGACACACAAAAAAACAAGACTGGTCCAATAAATCATTGTACGTATAGAATTAGTTCTCCATGGCGTTATCGCCTTCAAAGTAGCTCCCTTCAGCATTCATACGCTTCTGCATTTGGTGCTGCCATTACTGGTAACGGTTCTGGAACGAGGTTTACGGAAGGCCCTTCAGGAGATTCTCCGTTTTTGCCTGAACCTCTTCACTGAGGTAAAATGGGTTCCTTTTAAGCAAGTTTCCCTGTAGGAAATAAAAAGAGTCGCATGGAGCCAAATCATGTGAATACGGAGGATGCTTCTTCATATGAATGTTTTTGGTGGTCAGAAACTGCGTGTGAGCAGGTGCATTGTCTTGGTGCAACAGCCATTCATCACTCCACAACTGTGGCTTTCTTTCACTAATTTTTGATGGTCTGTAAAGTAATTCAATGTAGAAGTGGTAGCCTGACCACTGATGTGAATGGGAGCTCAATAATATATTACGAATTCTGACAATTTTTTGGTCTGTAATCGCTTACCTTGGGCGCCCAGCACGTTCAGCATATTTCACACTGTCCCTTCCCCCTGAAAACCGCTTATGCCATTCAAACACATGTGCACGAGGCAGAGTTTTATCTCCATAAGGCTCGATTAATATCTGAAATGTTTTCGTGGTTGATTTATTAAGTTCCACAAGAAACTTGATGTTGCTTCGACATTTTAACGTCAGAATGCAGCTGCATGTGTTCACTCAATAACGCAGTACTCCAATTGGCATGATGAACAAGGCAAAAATGGCTACAAGGATAGAGGAGGAGTGTGAGATGACGGTACCAAAATAGTTGCAGCCAACTCCACTCTTTTTTCAAACTACACACTTAGTCTGGTTTTTTTTTTAGTCACACCTCGTATGTATATTTATATGGTACTTACGTTCTATCCAACAATGCCAACGTTCAAGGTAACTCACCAAATTGGCAACCTTGATTTCCCATGTGTCGTTCGCGCTGAATAGGCAACCATGTGCTTTCTTTTATATAATGTCGCTAATACCATTGCGATAATGCGTAAGTACCGTTTATATAACGCAGTATACTATAAAAGGTTAGGAAGACTTATGCCAGAAAGCTGTTTACTTTTCTTAAAATTCTTTACGCAAACAAAAAGAGATGGTTAGTACTCTTTTACAATTAAAGCTTTTATTTTCTCGTTATCTCCTAGTTGTCGCATCAACAATATAAACCAAAATATTAGCAACTTTCTCGCCAATTAGCTTCATTAAATTTGGAATTTTAATTCTTTTAGCATATTTTTATGATTAAATGCCTTTTCTGCTTAATGGAAAAATAAATCCCATGTTTCGCTTCTTCTCGACACAGGGCGTACCATTATTTGTATAACTTTAAGGAGTTTATATAATAATGGAATACTTTGAACAACATAATACGTCGAATATACACATTCCGTTTTCGTTGCGAACGTAACCTATGCAACTTCCTTCTTTTTTACGTTGCACAACTGTGAACACAGGGAAATTCAAGGCAAGTTCCTTATCTTTTATAAAGTCTGAGGATTTCAAAGCTATTTCTTTTAGTTCGATGATTTTAAACGATTCATGTACTGTTTCACCGATTTCTTCTAATACAAATAGCAAGTCATTTTTTATAACATTTTTAAATATTATTGATCATAAACAATGTTCAACGGAAAATTAAAACTCATCTTTAGACAACCCATTAAGCGGCAGCTTTGATGACAAACTGTGAAATATTCTTTTTATAACTACTAGAAGCCCTTTTTTTTTTATTTTACATGAGAATAATCTTTTTTTTTTTTCATTATTTTCGCTTGCATTCCTCTTTTCTCTTTCACCCGCTGAAGTTCAGTAGAAGCGGGCGGCATCCCAGTAATATTTAAAGAAAGAAAATAAATAAAACACACATCACGGAAAAAAAGTGAGCATGAAATTTTTACTTTAAAAAAACGCGCGCCTAATAAGTTTTCATTTCAAAACGAAGCGCGAGTTTCCGATCTGAGCACGATATCTGACTAGAGCAGAAAAAAACTGAGCTACCGTAACTCACCCGAACCTGACACTTTTCATTTCAATTCACTCTT